>CAUYTI010158951.1:0-45371 GCA_963575145.1 Galago senegalensis | reverse complement strand
GCAGCGCCCGTAGCTCAGAGGGTAGGGTGTCTGAGGCTGGAGGGTTTGAACCTGGCCTGGGCCTGCTAAACAACAATGACAAATGCAACAACAAAAATAATAGCTGGGCATTGCGGTGGGCGCCTGTAGTGCCAGCTACTTAGGAGGCTGAGGCAAGAGAATTGCTTGAGCTCAAGAGTTTGAGCTTGCTGTGAGTTATGATGCCATGGCATTCTACTCAGGGGGACAGCTTGAGACTTTGTTTCAAAAAAAAGAAAAAAAAGAACACAAAGAAATAAACATCTGAAAGGGGAGTTCTTGCTAGATATGATTTGTATCATAATTATTATGAGATACTCATACATTAAATGCTGTGCAGATAATTAAAACATGGTATGTAATGTCCTGCTACATAAAAATATTTTCCCTATATGTGCCTGCTCTGTAGATGGCTCTAAGTATTATTTTAATATTCAGGTATTTTAAAATGACATGTGTCTATATTTTCTCAGTGTGGTGCCTCAAATACAAGGTGTGCTGAATATTTTTATTTTTTAAAATTTGTTTGAGACTGAGTCTTCAGCTGTTGCCCTGGGTAGAGTACCGTGGCGTCATAGCTCACAGCAACCTCAGACTCTAGGGCTTAGGCGATTCTCTTGCTCAGCCTCCCAAACAGCTGGGACTACAGGTACCTGCCACAATGCCTGGCTATTTTTTGTGTGGTATAGCAGGCCCTGGCCACGTTCGAACCCGCCAGTCCCAGTGTATGTGGCCAGTGCCCTATCCACTGAGCTATGGGTGATACCTGAATATTTTTTGATTGATGACTTAATCTGCCAATACTTTTTTCCATTTCACTTTGCAATTAAGTTACAAATACAAAATTGGGGTCAATGCAACAGTCTTTATAAATGCTAATACATCTCCAACTCTTTACAGCTGATTTATATATACCAAATTTTTTTTTTTTTTTGGCCAGGGCTGGGTTTGAACCTGCCACCTCTGGTATATGGGGCCGGCTCCCTACTCCTTTGAGCCACAGATGCCACCCTTTAAGCTGATTTAAATATAACATTCAAGAGAATGAAGAAATGCCACTTTTAGAAATAACATCTTCTATAATGAGCTGATGTTACAAAAATTACCAATAGAGCCATTTAATTTTAGTGTGTTGACAGTCTTTCCTGGAAATGTTTTTTTCTGTAAAGAGTGGGTTTTTCTCTTCCATTGTAGTAATTTTTAATGCACTACATTAATCCATTTTATCACTGACTTTAGGTTAATTTTATAGACATGAAACCTTCTTTATCTGCCTATATTCCACAGCCACTTTCGTCATCATAAAATTACTTTTCCTTCATTTCACCACACGCATCTCAGAGAATGCCTGTGCTCTTTTTCTTTTTTAATTTTTTTATTGAATGATAACTATGTACATTAGTGCACTTCTGGGGTACAGTGTGGGGTTTTGTGGAGACTGATATGGGCAGGTGGTGGCTTTATTCCTTTATCTGTCACTAAAGAAAATCTCGGGTTTCTCAGTAAATGTCACTCATCTTTCCTTAGAGCTTTCAGAGACTGAGGGTGGTTGAGAAAAAGAAGATTGAGACTTGGGGCAGGACAAGACGCAAATGTCACTTCATTGCTTTATGACTTTAACCTCCACTATGCTGTGAAATGGCCGCAGTATCTGGAAATGATAATTACTCAGGCACTGTAATAGCATGAAGACCATTATGAAGTATTTTTAATTTTAATTCGACCCAGTAGAATCTATGAATTTGTGACTGGAAAGAGCCTTTAAAAGCGTCTTTAACCCTTTCAATTTAGAGATGAGGAAATGGCAAAACTTAGAAATAAAAATAGATGTTTAGGGTGGTACCTGTGGCTCAAAGGAGTAGGGTGCCGGCCCCATATGCTGGAGATGGTGGGTTCAAACCCAGCCCTGGCCAAAAATTGCCAAAAAAAAAAAATAGATGTTTAAAATTTTAGTCCTAATTAGTTACTATAATAATTTTGGGAACATAACTCAGACTTCCTCCCTCCTCTCTTTCCATTTTTTTCCTTTTTTCTATTTCTATTTTCTTTTTCTACTAATTATCTTTTCATACTTTTTATATCAGGGTTCTTAACCCTAGAGGCACAATGGAATTACGCCCAGCTCCAACAGCCTCACTCTGGGTGTGTACCCAGAGGAAAGAACATCCGCGCTCCTGTGCTCACTGGAGCACCATCCACAGCCCCCAGGACAGTCAATGAACCTGCGTGCCCATTAGCAGGTGGAGGAAGTGTGGCATGTATACGCAGTGGAATAAAGTCAGCTTAGAAAGTGAAAGAGCCCATCGTTTACGGCAGCAAGCAGGAACCTGGAGCACGTTATGCTAAGGGGAAAGAGCCAGATGCAGAAAGGAGAATACCACCTCATCTCGCTTATATGCAGTCTCAAAAAGCAGAAAGCAGTATGTTCCCTGTACTGGGGGAACAGGGGAGAGGGTGATCGAAATGCCCAAAAGTTCAGTTAGAAGGTAAGAATCATTCCCATTGTACATCATGGCGTCCACAGTTAGTAACAACGTACTGTATTCTCAAAAACTGTTGAGAGATTAGATGTCAAACGTTCTCACTGCACAAAAAATAAAAAGTGTGTGAGGTGATGGATGCTAATTAGCTTGATCTAATCATTTTTCAATGTGTACAGATAGATAATCAAAACATCACACTATACATTGCAAATACATATATATATATTATTTTTATTTGTCAATAACGGGATGAAGCTAGAAAAATTTTAAGGACGTGCTTCCCTATTTAAAAAAAGTATCAGGTAGGGGACTTTTAAGAATAACAATAATGAAGTCCTGCCCCAGACAAAAGCTTTGGACTATCTGGCTGTAAGAACAGATTTCAGTCAATGGGATAAAAGGAATTACCGGAACAAAGATGTCCCCTTTCCCCACGAAGCTCATGTCTAGTCTGAGTCCAGGAGAGCCAGGCCACCAAGCACTGCAGCTGGCTCCCCGACGCCCGACTCTCCAGATGGTGAGGGCAGCTCAAGTTTGAGAGTTCCTGAGAACTATGAGCCACTGAATCCTCTTGTTTCTTTCTTTCTAAAGCTTCTGCAATCTGACTCTTCCTTCTCCACCAACCACCACCTGATGGCAGGACTGTAGAGCCAGTCCAGAATGTGCTCTGTTCTTAAACTGTACGCAGGCTCCTCAGGAGAGTCAGTGTAGATCCACCACATGATCTGAACTCCCACTTCTGGGTCTACACCCCACACAGCTGAGAGCAGAGACGTGGGGAGACCTCTGTGCTCATAGCAGCATGGAGCACAACAACCGAGAGGTGGAAACAACCCTGGTGAGCATGGATGGATGAGGAAGGAGCAAACCGTGGACGAAGCTTCCAGACACTGCGCTGAGCAACACACACCAGTCACAGAAGCAGACACACTGTGTGGTGCACTGGGATCAGCTCTCCACGCTGCGTGATTCACTGGGATCAGCTCTCCACGCTGCGTGATTCACTGGGATCAGCTCTCCACGCTGCGTGATTCACTGGGATCAGCTCTCCATGCTGCATGATTCACTGGGATCAGGTCTCCACACTGCGTGATTCACTGGCATCAGGTCTGCACACTGCGTGATTCACTGGCATCAGGTCTGCACACTGCGTGATTCACTGGGATCAGGTCTCCACACTGCATGATTCACTGGCATCAGGTCTCCACACTGCGTGATTCACTGGGATCAGGTCTCCACACTGTGTGATTCACTGGGATCAGGTCTCCACATTGCATGATTCACTGGGATCAGGTCTCCACACTGCATAGTACACTGGGATCAGGTCTCCACACTGCGTGATTCACTGGGATCAGGTCTCCATACTGCGTGATTCACTGGGATTAGGTCTCCACACTGCATGATTCACTGGGATCAGGCCTCCACACTGCGTGATTCACTGGGATCAGATCTCCACACTGCGTAGTACACTGGGATCAGGTCTCCACACTGCATGGTGCATTGAGATCAGGTCTCTACACTGTGTAGTCCACTGGGATCAGGTCTCCATACTGTGTGGTACACTGGGATCAGGTCTCCACACTGCACGGTGCACTGGGATCAGGTCTTCATACTGCATGATTACCTGGCATCAGGTCTCCACACTGCTCGATTAACTGGGATCAGGTCTCTACACTATGGGATTAACTGGGATCAGGTCTCTTCACTGTGTGATTAACCGGGATCAGGTTTCTATACTCTATGGTCCACTGGGATCAGGTCTCCACACTGCATAATTAACTGGGATCAGGTCTCCACACTGAGTGGTGCACTGGGGCCAAGTCTCTACACTGCTCTATTAACTAGGATCAGGTCTCTACACTATGTGATTAACTGGGATCAGTTCTCTACACTATGGGATTAACTGGGAGCAGGTCTCTATACTATGTGATTAACTGGGAGCAGTCTCCACACTGTGTCCTGCCCTGGGGCCAGGTCTCTGCGGATGTCAGAATCTCACAGGTAGAAAGCCAAGTGTGCACCCTGGGGACTAAGGAGAGCCAGGGTTTAATGGGGACAGAGCTTCAGTGGGGGAGAAGAAAGGGTTCTGGAGCAGAGGTGGTGCTGCCTGCAGGGCAGCATGAATTCGCTCAGAGGTGCTGAGCTGTGCACTTGCGAAGGGTAGACAGGGTGACTTTTATGTGTGCATTTTGCCACAGTCAGAAGTTACCTTTGTCCCCTCAGCCCAGTCTGCACAAAGCCGCCATGTAACACTGGACTCCTTTGACCCCCAGCCTGGCCCCTCAACACCCACCACCTGTGACCACAGATGAATTTAAACTGACCCAGGGATCCACAGTAGGACCTTGTTCAAAGCCTGCTCTCCCAGAGCAAGTCCTGTGGTCTCTTTTCTGTGTCCCTGCTTCTGCCCTCAATGCTCCCTCCAGGTCCTGTTCTCACATGGAACGCCCCCGGTGCCTTCTGTTGCAAGAGGAGGTCTCACCTCAGGAACACCTGGGGGGCCCTCAGGAGGCCAATGGATTGGCCTCAAGCTCTTGTCACAGAAATGTGGCTTAAAACGGGCATTTCTCTTTATTGGCATTTCCTCCTCACTCAAAAAACCATCACAGGAAGAACTGGCACCATAGACACAATTGTGACATTGAATTTTCCAGAGGGTGCAAGGTGCCGGCAGGCTGCTTTCAAAGGCTCCATGAAGCACGCATCATTCAAGTCTCCACGTTTGTCTGGGGAGCTCTCCTGGCCCAGTGGTGCGTATTCACCACAACGCAGGGTTTTGCCAGAGGAAAACTGTTTTAAAAGGTGCATAATTATCCAAATGTGATAGCAGTACTCCTTCCTAATAAGAAGTAAAGATTTGAGTATTTCTAAGCAAAGAAGGATTTGTTTAGAATGTTGAGTGAGAAGTGAATTTAGGACTCAACCACAGTGGACAATGTACTGTGATGCTTTTAGAAGCCTGTTTTTATAATTTCAAACTGAAAAGCAAACATTTTCTGACTGTAATTTTCTTTAAAAGAAATTACAGCTTTACACAAAGTGGAGTCCTTCAATTTTCGACACTATTCTT
Organism: Galago senegalensis; assembly: GCA_963575145.1. Taxonomy (NCBI): domain Eukaryota; kingdom Metazoa; phylum Chordata; class Mammalia; order Primates; family Galagidae; genus Galago; species Galago senegalensis. The sequence goes on along the minus strand of CAUYTI010158951.1, from coordinate 39,800 downwards.
GGGGCCAATCAAACAAGCAACAGATTTGTTGGCTGAAAGTCTGAAAATTTTTTAAAAAACATTTAAATTTAAATGTAAATCCCACTTAGGACCTGTGATGTAGCCTGAGTGTTACAGCAGCATGCGGCCATCGGCAACTTGGGCAAGGAGCCGAGAACCTTTCAGGTCAGAGGTAACCTAAGGGATTACAGGGAAGTCGGGGCCTAAGACAGGATTTGTTTTCCTCCATCACTGTCTGGTGTTGAATTTATTCAACATTTCTCGCCTCTCACAGAGGCCCTGTGAGTGTAACTCTGCATCAAATGACCAAAGGCCAAGTATGGTGCCAGCTTTGCTGTGTCCGTGGCAGCATAAAAATGAGATTTCCAGTTATTTTGACCAGCACGGGGAGAACACCGTGGGACAGCCATTCTGAGCTCCCTTGGGAGAAACTCGCGTCCAAACCTAAGTGTGTGCTGCTTGCACACTTTCATGTCCATTAACAGAGTTACATGAAAAAGTCCAAATAAAAGAGCTTTTTGCATCTTTATACTGACTTAGAATAAGTTTAGGTCCTAAGGGAGCGAAGCAGAGAGTGTGAGACGTGCACCATTTATGTCAATGAGGGCCTCAATTAATTTTCAAGGATCCAGAACAACACTTTCTCACTCAGAGCATCCATGACATTTATAAAATACTACTTCTGGAAAAAGAAACTGTCCAATTTCTTTAAATTCTTATAAGAACACTTTCTAAAGGCAAATACGCTTAACACATGCATGTGAGAAGGCGGAGTGTGCGGGTGGCCCTGGGCCGGGGCACCCGCGCAGGTGTCTGTGCCCTACCTAGGTCCTCCTCTGTCGGCCCCGGGAAGCTGATGCCTGGCTGGACCAGGTCTCCACCTTCTTCCTCTGCAAAGAGAGAAACAGAGTCACCCTTTAGTATATTTCTGGTGTGGACGGCACCACAGTACATCGCAAAACTCTTTGGTATCAACACAGTTCAACATGAAAGCACCTCCTGATTTCTTAAATGTCAGGGCTCAGAGCCTGGCATTTTGTGCCAACAGCCTCAGAAATGGCCATTCTTCTCTGGAAAACATTTCTCTGGTCCCAGTACTGACTTAGGGATTCTCAGCTTCATCTTTGGTTTAACCTAGAATTTATCTCATCATCTGCATGAGAACAAACCTCTGTAAACCAGCCCCACAGGGTCTTCCCTGCTTCATCTGTGGTCAAGGCTTCCCTGACTGTCTAGAAAGCCTTACACTTGGGGAAGTAATTCAATGCTTTACTCTGTGATGTTCAAAGCCTTTGGTTACTGTTTTAGTGCTTGATATTAGTTGATTTGAGGTCCATTGTATCCAAAACACTTATTTTGTTTCTTTCTGTTGGGAGATCATTCTAGGTCACTGGCATTGATTTCCAATTGTTCACTCTGTGCACAACACAAAAGCAGACGCTGCTTTCTTATCATGACATCACTGTGAGGCTGGGAAAGGCCTCGGGGTCACCAGCACCGTCCTTCTCCCATAGGTGGGGAAACAGGCTGGGGAGTGGCACGGACCCCACGAGGTCCAGCAGCTCTTGCCATTTTGTGCCGTGCTCTCAGCACACCAGGTGCACAGTGCTTAGACTGCCCCGTTTCTGCACCTGCTGTGGTCAGGTCAGAGGTGTCAGGCTGCCAAGGGATGCTCTACTGCAGGGACTCACAGCGAGAGGTGAAGGGTCCTAGTCTGAACTGTCTGAAGAGGGACATGGGGAGTTTCAGACAAGGGGGCTTTTGGTAATACATTACAGATACCTGCAAACATATTTGTATCTATGGGATATGTGGCAAAATGATCACATACATGTCACATAGGTATATGTACATTCACATATATGTGTCATCATTTTGGCACATACCATAAATATAACCTGTAATTGCATGTTCAGACTCTAGACAAGCATCTCTGTATGTCTGCAGGCTTCCAATATCCAGGGGTAGACGGTGAGGCCTGTCCCTCTGGAGTTAGAGAAGCTATTCCGTAGTCTGCCAAGGGTTCATTTTAGCACCTTACCACAGAACCTGCTTCAATTCCTGCTTCACTACCATCACCTCTTCAATTCAGCCCATCAGCCTCTGCCATTTTCACTAAGTGGATAGAAAGTTAGGCAAGGAAGACGGCAGGCAGATTTGGCAATGGGAGGTGCTGAGGAAGAGGGGGTGCCCCCCCTGGGATAAATGTGCAGTAGAATGTCATTGCCTGGGATCTCCCAGTCACTGATTGTTAAAAAAATATATATGTATAATAAATGTCTATTTCAATTGTGCTAAATATTTTATAAGACAGTTCATTTGAATGATTTAACATAAGTCAACCCATTTCCTCGAAGTGCACAGCAATGCACACATTTCAATTTGGATTTTCCCATTCATGAACCACCTACCACAAAGCCAGTTTGACCACATTAAGTAAAATATGAAACCAAATACCGCAGCTTTTTCATTTGTTCCAAGATACACTAGACAATTCTCACTGAGTGCGGTCTCCATGGAGACTCAATCACACAGTCTTATTAACTCGAAAACAGTGCGTTAGAATAGAATTCAGGAGATAAACCAAAACAACAAATTCTCCATCACGAATCGCAGCACACTCCCCTTAGTTTCAACTCACATTGAGAACAGCAGTACAGGCGTTAGCTGAATGGACGTGAAGGATGCGTTAACATCACGCTGTTGAAATCACAAGTACGAGGCTCAGAGAACAAGGACCACAACAGGAGCAGGCAGGACACACGTGTAAGCTGACCAAGCTGCACACAGCACACGGCGCCTGGGCTTAGCAGGATGAACCCACAGCGCTGCAGGAGGAACACACCTAGTTATTCTGAGAATGTACTCCAGGGAGGATGAGCAGGTGTGTTTGAAAGTCAGCCTCAGTTCTGGGGGAAGATGCGATTGGCTGCTCAATTTGCCTCTGTCTAGAAGCAACTGAGCTTAGAACTTGGAAGCTAAGAAACACAATATGATTTAATAAAAAGTTAAATTAGAAAAAGAAATACGAGGTGGGTTCAGGGCACTGAAGGTTCTTGTTTGTGGTGTCACCTCCTCACTCAGGCAGCATCACTGGCAGCTCCAGCCCTTCCTCCTCTAGCAGGGCTTTGCGTTCCCACCTTGACTTTCTCCCTCCCGCGCTGCCCTCGTACTGCCGCCTCCTTCCCAGGTTTATACAACAGCACAAGCATTCATCGTAAGAGAAAGAGAGAGGGCACATTCCCATGATTTTTATTACAGCATATTGCTTTAATTTTTCAATTTTACTATTAGTTATTGCAATGAATCTCTTTGTGCACCTAAGTAGTAAGATAAGCCTCATCACAGGTGTGCTTGTGGTCTGAACTATCAGAGGGTTCAGGCACCCACTGGGGTCCTCAGAATGCGCCCCCGCTGTCAGTTGGGCTGGCGTGTTTCCACCGTGCACCTGCCACAGCCCCGAGTGCTTTCTAGGCAGGGCCTTGCCCACATCACAGGCTGTGAGACCAGCGTTCTGGTCCTCCCATGACCCTCCATGCCCAGCAAGGTGGGTGCTGACGGAGATTAAAAGATGGGCTGAAGGCATGAAATGTGAGGACACAGAAGGCTCTCAAGCTGAAATGCCCTGGTAATGTTGGCAGCCCACATTGCTGCTGTCTGCGCCTGGAGAAAGACCCAAACACCCTTCCTTTCAGGAGATTTCTGTCTTCACAGCCCTCCTGAAGGGGAAGAATTACTTTGCTCCACATGACAGACAGCAGTCTCACCCACGGAGCAGACTGCGGCTGGTGTCAGTGGGACAGCTGTGCTTGCTGTGCTCCTGAGCACCTTCAGATGTGTTGACTGAGCCTCACTTAGCCGCTTCCTTCCCCACTGCCCAAACTCAGCGCCTCCCAGCCAGGAAAGGCCGGGAACTGCAGAGACCACAGGTGTGGGGTTAATCAGCGCCGTGAAACTAATAGTGCCTATGTCGGACATCATGCTCAAATTTCCATCACATTTTCTTAGCAAAAATAGAAATAGGCCTTCGACTGAAACATTTTGGAAATCATCCACTTACACATTCGAATGCATCTAATGAGTTTTAGTCTTCACTAGAGAAACACAGCCTTTTAACGTTACGACTCTTGATGGGGTTTTCCCTGATTTCAAACCGCTCACTTACAATATTTTCTGGTTGAATTCACTTTATGAATTGTTTTTCTTATCTGCAGAAACTTTCTCATAGCAGGGCCTTCCAACCTGCACACTTGCTGGCTGTGCCAAATCAGGCCATTTGTGGTTGTGTCTTGGAGTTTCTCCTTAGAGCCAACACCCACCTCTACGTGTGCAAAGTGCCTCTGCCAAGAAACACGGATCCGCTGTGCCAGGAACCACTGGGCACAGTCAGAAGAGCACAGATCTGCCACCAACCAAACGTGTGCCGGGGGCATTTTCTGTCCTCTCAGAAAGCACCTTCATGCTTCAAATACGTAAATGGCCAACCTGCTCCCCAGGCCCTGGAGGGGTCCGGCTGGCTCTGAGATAATTTGTGACAGCACTTAATAAAAATATAATGCGTACAAGGCATCCTACTCAGTGCACAGGCTGTGCCGCAGCCCCTGACTTACCACGTGATAAGTCAGTGCCCAGAGGGAGAATGGGGACGAGGGGTTCCGTCAGCATAGGTCCGCAGGCCACGGCTCAGAAGTGGGGGCCGGAGAGTGAGGCGCCCCCAGAGGGCTCAAACCCTGGCTTTTCTCTTGATGGGCCCCTAGAGTCTAGGGCAGTGATTTCCAAACACTTTTGAAGATTATTAATCAAACTATTTTTGAAAGAAGTTCAAAGCATAGTAAATATATTCTTCTCTTGATTCTTTTTTTTTAATCAACATAATTTAAGTGTTCTGCAGAAGTTTAACTCTAAGTTCAAATGTGCCATGAGATAAAAAAGGTTGGAAAACACTGGTCCAGGGCTGCTTCATTGAAAGATTCAGCATTGGCCTCCTAATGGGGCTTTCCTGGACACACTGGAGAGTGATGGATGGGCCACACATCCAACATGCAGCCAGAAATCAGATGTCCATGGAAGCCAGTGGACACAGAATCTTTTCTACAGAGCAGGCAGGCTTGTGTTTTCAGGCACTCCAAGGTGGCTCTGGGGACAGTGCAGGCCCTGGAATGTGATAATTGCATTCTTGTCCTTCCACTGGGGCCCAGAGGCTCACAGGACCGGCTTACAGGGCGCTCTGTGGCCATGGGGCCTGGCATGAGCTCTGCAGATGCACGCATGCACTACTCAACATCAAAGATACACTGAGCTCGGAGAACTAGTGACTCACAGCATTCATCTGCAGACACCAGAGACACTTAACATGCTGGGAGGCAGCCCTGCTGCTACGGAAACAAGCCCTGCTGGGCCTGGAGGATGAGGGCCTGGGATCTGCTGCCCTTCAAGGGCCTGCAGATCAGAGTCCCCCAGGGCATGGAGCCAAACATTTCATGTCAACGTGGAGAACGCAGATGTGGTTTTCCTGTGCTAAATTCACACAGTCAATCTGATGATCACAGGAGCATGTCCAGATGCTTCACCGAGAATGCACCTTCACTGCTGCAGCAGCCATTTTAGCCCCCGGGTCCCCCAGGATGGCCCTGCGAGCCCAGGTGCCGGACTGTCCAATGCAGCATGGCAGCTGGGGGGAGGGGGTGCTGGTCTGACACATCGGCCGGGCAGCTGGACAGTGAGTCTCAGCCTCCTTCCCACGCAGGCCCCCAGCATCTCATCCAGCCATCACCTTTCTTTATCCTCCTGCCAGGTATAAGTCACAAGACTAAGTGGACATTGGTCCCTTTCCAATCCTGGCAGGTCAGGAGTGGCACCCAGACCACCAGAGAGCCCCAGTTGTGGGAATTGGTGAAGAAAAATGACAGGTTGAATAATAATCGGTATGCATGTCTGCAAATGTGCCCTGGCCTCTCAGTCGTGATGCCAGATTGTCACCTCGGGTCCCACAGACGCAGAAACCGAGGCTTCAGGGAGTTAAGTGACTTCTCCCTGGGCATGGAGGAGATGGGTCTCCACGAAGCCATGGCTCCAACCAGGTTCAGAGTTCCTCTGGCTCGCCCTATGCGGTGGTGTCTGTGTGTGAGACAGTGCTGAACGACCCTCATTTCTTACAGATAGGCCCTATGAATGCTGGCTGCAAGATTTAGAAAAGCAGCAGAGAGAATGTCCATTTTCAAATGACAAGTTTTCAGTTTCTTCAAGCACAAATTGCATCTTCTGGGCAGGGGAGGCAGTTGTCGGGAAATCATGCTAACATAGAGGAATAAGAAGCAGTGGAGCCCCCCAGAGCACTAGACAGACGGACGAGTGTGTTTAAATGTGAAAAGGGAAATTGTACACAAGAAAATGATGAACTTCTTGGTGTGAAGGGTACAATAGCACTGCCACCTCATAAACACTGAGCTGAGGTAACCGTGTGCCTGGCCTCTGCCTGCGGCCTGGCACCCCCTTCCCTGTGTGCCACGGGCTTCTCCCACTGCTTCCCCGAGGGTAATGGGGGGATGAGGCTGTGTTTTGGGGGCACCCTCTGGGCAGCCTCCTCATGGGGAAGAGGGACACAGGAGGGACCAGACTTCGCAGAGCTTGTGTAGACCCGGCACCTGTGGGACAGACGGGCTGTTTCTGGGACTCGCATAGAAGGTTCAGCAAATTCAGTGCTGGAAAGTGCGCCACAAAGTTGGGCTGAGTTTGCCCAGTTTCTAGGTCCTTTTCATTCTTCGGAAGTTTTCTTTTAAAGGAAGCACACTCAAGTCTGTATTCTAGCTGCCTCCCTAATGACAGGATTTGAAGGCTGCTTCGATGAAGGGCTCATTTCTGCTCCGTGAGGACAATGACATTGATTAGTTTTAATGCCAGCTTCCTCTTCCCTGTCGTTCACAGCTGTGCCACCAGCCTGCATTTGCCACTGCCATAATGATTACTAATGGCTTTTCTTTGAAACCATAGAAATGCTCATAATTTCATTTTGGACCAAGGATCAAGTCTCAGCAGAAGCTGCCCCTAAAGTCTACAGAATTTTCACTGATAGTTAGATGTCACTTAACTTAGCCTAAGAGGAAAACTCAAAGCACTAATGAGGCCACCCCACTCAGCAAAGAATGACAATAAGTGTCTTTCTGTCAAAACAGGTGGCAGCTAACACTCAGGACAGCAAGTATCGGCGTTCCCATCACCACATGTGCAAATCACCCCCACGTGTCTTGTTTCCAAGCTGTGCTGGCCTCATCAAGTTAAGTTAGCCACCACCATGGATTCAAATAAATTACAAAATCATCTCCCTTATGACTAAGAGCAACACACACTTAATTTTCCTGGACTCAGAAAAAAGATTAAAAACCGCTGAAGCAGTCTATTTCTTTTTTAAATAAGAGCTTCAAGATGAAATTGTATCTGTATGCTGTTAAACTTGAAAATTATTCACTCGAAAAGTGTCGTTAATTAAATTTTATAGAATATGCTTTACATCCCTTGCACACACATCAGTACACGCAGTCACATACCAACGCCAGTTTTGTGCCTGATGAACCGAGTGGGGGTCAGTCACTGGCCTTGCAGTAAATGCTACAATTTCATGAAAACCCTTTATATTCTACATATCATCGTACAAGTCACTAACAACACTTTAACCACCCTCTCTGCACGTTCTTTTCATTTTCTTCTTTGGACGTGTGGCTGGGACAGATGTATTTGCTCATTCACTGCACGCCTTCATGTAATTCGGGTCTTTCCCATGGGGACACCAACCTTTTTTTGGCAAGCTTTTCACCGCTTGTCTCAGAACTCTCCCTTTTGGATCAGTATTAACCACTCCCCTTGTCACTATGCCTTGTCCTCGATTGCACTTGTGTCCACAAAGATTCATTGCATTGTGTGTTTTTTGTGGACACCGAGGGAGTTTTGGACGCACCTTCCTATGAATTCCAAATAGTCCTCATATTTCTTCCTTTATGAAATCACCAGAACTTTGGATGAATCTGTTCTTATATAACTTTTTGACTATATGTAGTTTCTTGTTTGTAAACTTGATAATTACATCCACGGTTTCATTATCAATAATGGTTGGGAAGCATTCAGTGGAGTTCCGGTTCTATTTGCAGTCACAGGCCAGGCTGAGTCCTCACAGTATTCGTCTCCCCTGACCTGTGTGAGCTGTGGGGTCCATGGCATTCCTGACGCTCAGCCATCTGAGCCGCAGGCTGCTCTGTCCTTACCCGGGCCTGGCCTTCTTCTCTCAGGCTCCCTATTTCCATTTCTTCTTCTCCACTGTCTTCTTCCTCTTCACTCTTCCTCGGAATGTATAATCCCATGTCCCACCTCTGTGAATTCCTCTTGTCACTGTCTGAACTAGTGAAAATGCCCTCGTCATGTCCTTCAAAATCTGACACTATCAGTTTTTCCTCTGTCTCAGCTACCAACACATTATACTGCCTCTCTGCCATATTTGTGTTTGTATCATGGGGGAGAAAGTAAGTCATTGCCTGACATAAATAGATCTACAGAATTATCAGACAGCCTGTATTATCTGTCCTACATACCTTGATCTTCACCAAACACAAATACACTGCCGACTAACTTCATTATGAAAAACACTCAGAAAAAAATTGAATGCTGGCTTTTCCTGGAAGAGACTGCAACTCTTCACTGGCAATAAGAAAAGTGTTGGAAACTGCTGATCCAAGAGATCTGACATGGGACAGTGTCAGTGGGTGAGGGTTTGATAACAAAGGGAAACCCCAACTCCCCAAATAAACAAATACACAATAAAACCGTGGTGGGGCTAGTCCCTGACCCTCCAAAGGCATGCAGCTGTTTAATAAGGTTTTATAAGCAAGGATCCCTTAAAGATAAGCCCATCAGGTTTACACAGAAAAGACTACCTTAAAGACAGAGTGAAGGGCATTTTACAAAGCTCAGAATCACAGTCTTCCTCAGCTGAAGTTTCCACTGCCTATAGCTATGTTTCGTAAGAGCCCCAGAGGTCAGAGCCACAGTGTGGAAACCAAACTCATTCTGTGTCTCTGACAGGCTCCCAAGTCCTGCACGAGCAGCCTCTGGGTGGAGTTGCCACATAGCACACAGGACGACAGGTTTAATCTGAATTTCAGACAAACAATGAATGCTTTTGAGTATAAGTATACCCCATGAAATACAAATAGTTTCTGAAATTCGAATGTAACTGGACCTTCTTTGTTTTCATTTGCTAAATCTGGGGGAGTTTTAGGGGCAAGTGCTTAGGCCTCACCCCCAGAGGCCGTGGGCCCTTTGGTTTGAGGTGGGGCCAGAGTCACTCTATTAGCAGCTCGGCGGGTACCGCTGCCGTGCAGCCAGGGTTGAGAATCACCAAGGAGCTGGAATGAACAAAATGATTTACTAAATTGCTTCGCCTTCTCCTGACCACCTGCCCCTCTACGGGCAGATTATGCCTACCTGCTGCCTGACCAGCAGCCACTGAGAAATTTATGATCCCCCTGGAGGCAGTGGATGGGACCCATCCTGTCTTTACCCACTCTCTGTTTCTTTGTTATACAACATGCTTTCTGGATGGGAATTTTTCACAAGTTTGAACATGAAAAAGATGTTAACTTTTAAACACTCTTAAATTCTTTATTTGACATATTGTCTTATTTTCTGACACTTGATGAATTTTTGGCGTCACTTCAACCCAGGGTGCTTTGATGTGGTGGGAGATATAGGAGCTCCAATGACATGTTATTATTATACCTTTTTCTGGATTTTCTGCACATGGCTTCAGGGTAAGTAGTGATGCCCATTTTTTTCCTTTAAAAAATTGATAAGCCTTGATCTTCAAATGTCCAATTAAAGCAGAATAGTTAAATAAATCACAGTACCATTATAGTGTAGAATGCTAGAGAGCTTTTAAATGTTTTAGAAATTCCCAACATAACGTTAAGGAGAAAAGCTATATGCAAACTGTATGTGCTTTATGATCCTGATTTTGCTGTGAAATAAAGTCTGGAGGCAATTAACCAAGACGGTAGCAGTGATTGTCTCTGATTAGAGGAATTACGGCTACATTTTATCTCATCTACATTTTTTGTGCCTTCCAAGTTTTCTTGGAAAAGTAAAAAGACTATACGCTTTTTACAAGTATAAAAAATTATAAAAATACTTGGCATCCAGTAGCCTTCAGTACAGCCAAAATCATCTTCCTTTTTGGAATCAGATACCCCAGAATGAGAGAATGGACGGTGGTGAGAGTGTTTAGCTTTACTCTTCATCTCTTTCAGACTGATATTTCTTTATTGCCTCCCTCTTCATGCCTGTGATGGCTGGACTGAGATTTACAGAGAAGGTCATAGAAAGCAGCTCCCACAGATATCCACCTGGCTCTGGGCACTGTCCCCATGTGCAGGTCACATCAGAACTCAGCCTCACACGCAGGGTGGCCTTGTTCTGTGAAATGGACTTGGGCACTCCAGAGGCACATGGGCACCGTACGCAAGCAGCTGGGAGTTCAGTGTGGACAGTTGTTTTCCAAACATTTAGTCCATGGGTGGCATGAAGAAGGAGGCATTCTCTCTGGCCAATGCCGGGTTCTAGGACATCCAGACAGACCACCCACAGGACACATCTGAGCAGGATAATGCCTTAGTTCCTCACAGAAACTGAGCTGGGTGTAGACGTCAACAGCAGAGATTAGTCAGGCTGCCTGTCAGCTCAGTCCTTGAGGCTCCATCCAGTGTCCTCCTAGGATCAACCTCATAAAAAAGCTATGAAATCTTAGCGGCAGGGATGACATCCCTGCCTGCCCCCAACCCCGGATCTGGGTCCCTCAGCAGCCCTCTCATCCTCCCAGCAGGCCAGGCACTGGCCTCTGCCGTCTGTGACACTGTTCACTAATCACACCCACTAATCTCAGAGAAGGGAACTGGTGTTATCTGAGTGCTTAAAATAAAATGTTATGCTATCCATTTTGCAAATGAGGAAAGTGAGCTTCGAAGATAATATGTCTTTAACCTAAAATCCTATGACTGCTCCGGGGAAGCACTGATTAGAAACAGCGTCCTGAATTTCTTTCTGTCTCTGAAGTCCTCATTTTCTCCTGTGCCACATGCTGGCATTAACTGCACACATGTTTTCTGAGCCGTTGCAACCGGTCTGGGGTTAAGCAGGGTGACCAGCACCTGCCTCTGGACAACACAGGGCAGGGAATGTGAGCCAGGACCACCGAGACTTGCTTTTCTTAGGTGTTCGACTGCCCACTCCATGTTTCTCTTTCCTCTGCAAACCACGCCTTCTCTGGCAGCAGAACCTGGGCTATGAAAAGAGACATGCCAAACCCACTGATGCTGACCTGCAAGGGCCTCCTGCACTGTGACGGAGCACCTGTCCTCCCGCCAGGGCTGACTCCCGGACCTGCATCTGCCCTGGACAGGAGGCCTCCTGGGAAATGCTGGGAGTCCAAGGGTCAGTGGGCCTGGCGCAGCAGGTGGAAGGAGGACTCCTCCAGTCCTGCCCTAAGGGGGTTGTTAAGAGATCCTGAAGGATTTGCCACAGCTTGGAACTTCACAAGGAACTAAATAGTTCTGACCTTACCAGAAAGAGTCTTAGCAATTATTGAACTTCTTCTTTAAAAATATCACTTAAACAAAGATTTCCACAGTTATGATGGAAATGTCCTGGAAATGGAAGTCTGGAGGGATTATCTGAAGAGGATGTGGCACAAAGGCTCCCAGTGACCTCAGGGCCACTACTCTCCCAGGGAGGGGAAAAGGGTCTGCAGAGCACCTGCCCACAGGTGGGATGAAAATGCCCCTGACCGCTGGTGCTTGACCAGCACCTGAAGACTGACAACAGGAAGGGTGACAAACTGTGACTCAGCCGTGAGTGAGGCAGGGTCCTGCCGGCAGGGACTCAAGGTCTGGCGGGAGAATCACACATCAACATTGCTGTGCAAGAGAATTAGCTTTTCAGCACCACGGAGAGCTCTTGGGTTCTCTGAGTGGGATCAATGCCCTCCAAGGGCAAACTAGTTTAAGATTTATGTTTTTAACTTCAGGAAAACTATTTAAAACTTGCATTCGAGTATTAAAACTGAAAAAACACAATCAAACAGAGTATTAATTATGAAAATGTATATTGAAATACTTCACAGCCAAAATATTATGTTTATTCTCATTTTTTAAAAGAGAGCAACATTGAAAATTTGATTTGTGGTTGGTTGTTTCATACCCCGAATCTCTGTAAATACCCACTTTCAGTACCACTTAGCCATAAAACTTAATTTTGATCTATATTCCCAGGCCCAGCCATTATTCATTTATTTCACTTTGGGTATTAATAAAAGCAAATAACATTTGTTACAAAATGACAGATAAAACTGGTTCCCTGTTATTCACGGGCCCAATCATGCCTGAAGCATCATCCTTCTTTTTCTAAATACATCACACATCAAGTTTGTTCACAGGAAACCAAATCAGTACAAGGTTTTATGGCAGCACCTAGATTGCAATTCATTTGTAAAAGCCCTTGGACTTTAGATTGATTTTGCTTTAACAAATTACATAGTTCTTGACCTGAAAGTTAAACAAAAAATGACTGTGCCAAGCGATGACAGTTTGGACAGCCCGATGCTGTGTCAGCCTCCCCAACTCCGCTGTTGTTGGTGGGTGACGCAGTAACTCCAGGCACAGGGAGACAGACTCTCGGAGCAGAGGCTGTTCCAGTTTCCCCATCTGTCAGTGCTTCCTGAGATTAGCAGCTGCACAGATGCAGCATTTTAACGCCGTGTTTGAGACACAAATGCACGGTCCAACAGTGCCAGCTCCATTGGCAGTACAGTTGCCTCCAGCAATTTATGTTTTCTATAATGAAAACCCTGGCAATGTCGTCCCATTTGGCACAAAGCTCTTAGATATTACTCAGAGTCGGGAGAGTGTGGCTCAATTTGCTGAGCAGCTCTCTGCTCAGAAGCACGAGGTGCATTTCAGTAGATGCTGCACTGTGGTTCCTCAGGAAACCTGCACTGCCCACCGCCCCCCACCCTCCACAGGGGTCCTTCTCTCCCAAGGAGCTGTCCAGAGCTAGTTGGAATATGGCAGACTTCACATGTGCCACAGTGTGGCCAAGATTATGCAGCTCTCGCCAGCCTCCCGGAGCTGAGATTGTACATTTTTCTTCTAGACAGACCTGGCTCCCTCATCCTTGCTGCCTCTTAGAAGTGCTGTTTGGACGCCCAGCCTGTGTGTTTCCCATCTGCTGTAATTTGCAGACTTGACTTGCTCAGTTCCAGGCTGAAGCAGGTTCTAGCTTGTACAGTTCTGGATAAGTAACTTCATTCAGCCTTCGCCTCCTCATCTGTAAGATGGGCACAATGACATTCATGCCCAAGGGTCATTTTATTTATTTATTTATTTATTTATTTGAGACAGAGCCTCAAGATATCCCCCTGGGTAGAGTGCCATGAGAGCATCACGCTCACAGCAACCTCCAACTCCTGGGCTCAAGCGAGTCTCCTGCCTCAGCCTCCCAAGTAGCCGGGACTACAGGCGCCTGCCACAACGCCTGGCCATTTTTTGGTTGCAGCCATCATTGTTGTTTGGCAGGCCCGAGCTGGGGATTCAAACTTGCCACCTTAGGTGTATGTGGCTGGCGCCTTAGCCGCTTGAGCCACAGGCGCCGAGCCCCAAGGGTCATTTTAGAGATGAGGTGAGAAAAACCTACAGAAAGTGCCTTGGCAGTGTATGTGGGGTCTCACACGCACCTGGCATGCTTCCTTCCTGCTTTCCTGACCCCATCAAAACAGAAGTGGCCCTTGGAATATGAAAACATGGATGCTGCTGCCTTCTGATGAGAGCGTGAACAAGTGAGGGAGGTCTTGGCCAGAGCACATGGGAAGGGGGAGGCTGGGAGAAGAACTCGGAAGAGCAGTAGAGACGCAGATGCCCCCTGATTATTTACAGGCTTTCTATGAATGGTGCCCTGGGCCCTGTAAATGCTCACTTCATCCTCTCTGTAAAGCAGGCCCATGTCTGACCGTGCTCATCACCCAACCCAGGAACCTCACTGAAGGAGGAGCAGGTCTGTGTCAAGGCCACTGAGCCACCCCCCAAGTCCCCCTGCTGCCACTGCCACACAGAGGGTCATCTTGCGAGATCACAACCCAGAGAGCACTTCCCAAAGCCCTTCTCACGCACAGCAGCACGGCCGTCACATTGCTAACCTGGTTTCTCACAAATGCTGAATAAGTCAGCCACTCTTAAAGACATTTTCTGCATTTGAATAATAGATAAGTCCTGCCTTTGCTGGAAGGTGGAAAACGAGGTAAGAAATCTGCAATTCCTAACTGTGTTTTATGGCGTAGTGCTGATCTGGTTAATCAACCTAATCTAAATTATACTAAAAAGGCTTATCATAATTGTCTGGCACGATGAGAGAGAAGGAAGACAAAAATAATTTCACAGCAAAATGACAGGGCAGCTGCATTAAAGTCACCCCAATTTCCAAGCTCATTTCTGAAACTTCCTGTCAAGGCATATTTGCAAATGTCCACAGAATTCTCTACAGATCCTTAAAAGAGGCCATGGAAATGCCTGATGTGATCATACAATTTTGATCCTCAACGTGTTTGTTCTCATCAAAATTTAGGGTAATTTAGGGTAACACTTTCTTATTGATATCATAGCCATGGGACAAAATAAAAGTTCCCAGGAGGCACACAGCAGAGAAAACAGGGAAGGGGAACAAGTCTGTTTTCTGCTGCCAGGAAATATTTGGATGCGGCCTAAAGACACAGCATGAGCAGATTAAAGAGCCTTGGAAACTACGTCATGATCTGCATCCACCCTCTCCTCACATACTATGGTCAATTAGGGCCGATTTGATTTTTCATAGATCTCCCATAATAGTTTATGAACTAATAAAATGAATATTTTTTACCAAGTGCCACGGCCATTTTAACTATAAATTCCTGCCCAACTCATAACCCGGATCTCATCTAGTTTTGCCCTGAGGATTCCCAATCCTTGGAGACCCCTGAGCTTCTGGGGGTATCCCGGACGTCACCACGCTCTTCCCTCAGGGTCAGGGTGCTGTGGTGCTGGGAAGCCGTCTTGGGTCATCCCATCCACCCTCACTCTGGGGCAGAACCTTCAGCTGCAGGTGTGAGCAGCCAGGTCTCGAACGTCCCTTTTTGTTTTGAAGTGTCTCAGGATGTGAGGATGTACAGAACTCATGTTAATGTCTTCAACGAGCCACCTCTGACGTTTTCTGTTGTTGGATTCCGGAGCTCATGACTATTCACTCTGCTAGACCGGGGCAATGACAGAGGTCTAAGACCTGACCAGCGCTGAGCAGGCTATGTGGACAGAGCCCTGCAGCTCAGGACCCCCACCCCACTCCTCGGGGCCTGTCACTGCCTGGGTGCCCCGGCCCACACTTGCCCCTGGGGACAGAGCTGCCAGCCCTTCCCTTTAGCAGCCTGTGGGGGGCCAAATGGGACCCAGCATCCTAGTTTCCTAGTCATGCCAAACCCTCAGGCAAACACAGGGGACACTCACCTTTTTGGTTTATAAAAGATTTTGATTCTGGTTATTATGCCATAGTGAACTTCTGAAACTCACAGGCCCTAATCTGTGAACATCGTGGGCTGGTCTGCAGTGGTTCCTGCAGCTAGGTCCTGCCTTCTCCGGTCACTGTGCCTGATGCTTCCCTCCTCAGGGGTCACCCTCCGTCCTGCCCTTGGCACCGTCTTCCCTTAGCTCAGCCTCCAGGTGAGGATGGCAGCAGGATCCCAGGCCCACTCAGTGCCCTTGAGCAGCAGGGAGTTCTGAAGACAATCAAGATGCTTTGTACACGTCCAGTGGTGTTTCTGCCCAGTGGGCCCATCAGATTCTAGACGGACACTTTGTAGAGCTCAGGTCAGGTCACTTCCTCAAGAAGTACAGATCACCTGGGCCTCAGGGTGAGGGCCCGGATCACTCAGGGCCTCCCCTCAGCCTCAAACTGCTCCCTCAAAAATACCTATGCTCCAGCCTAACCACACTGGGTGTGGCTGCTCCTGGCCGGGCCCCTCCAGCTCTCTGGCTGCAGGGTGGGGTTCACTCCCATTACCAGGACAGGGGCAGTGGTGGCTGCCCGAGCACTGGTGCATGCACGAGCCCTTGGGCTTTGGGAGGCTGCAGGCAGAGTGCCTTGCGTGGATCCTCCAAGGCCACCAGTGCTCCTGTCCCCTCTGTCCTGCCTTCCGCCTCTCATGATCCAGTCTGAGGTCCCCAGTGACAGCCCTGACCCATCACCTTGATGACCCAGGCCACCTCTCAGTGATCATCTTTGTGTCTCCTGGGTGTCTCCACAGTAGCCTCACATCCACCGCATCCTCCTGGGGTGGAGGGGTTCGCAGAGGGGACTTGGTCTTGTTGAGCCTTCTGTATTAACTACAAGGTATTTTCAGTAATATATTGCAAAAGTTATAAAAAACGCACATCAATCACTTTGTAAAGCAGACACTCCATAAATTCTTAGTTATTATTTTTTATGAATTCTTTAAAAAGAAATGAAATGATTCTCAGCAAATGTGAAACTATATTTCAAGCATAAAGACTCCTACACTAGGCATAAAAGTGGAGGGAAGAGGATACAGATTCCCATGAAATGGCCCTAGGCCTGGTCTGTCTGGCTCATGTTTCTCTTAAAAGTAAAACAATGAGTAGAAAAAGCAATTTAAAAATAACACTACAACCCACATATTCTCAAGCACAAAACATTTGTTATAACTGTGTAACTTCCTCTCAAACAGCTAAGTAAGCAGGACCCTCATGCACCTATCTTCTGCCCTGAGGGAAGGTGTTGCCAGTCTCCCTGGAGGACAACAGAGGTGACCCCCGTGGAAGGGGCATGGTGAGGGGCAGTGTGATTCTGGGCCTCCCGAGGTCTCCTCTGGGGATCCTGCCCTGCGGAGGTGCTTTGGGCAGCATTCTTAGCACTGGGAGTGGAGCCACCCTGTGGCCCTAACAAGAGTTTAGTTTCCTGGGCAAAGAGTTGGAGTTTCTTGATCCATCTTCTGTCAGTTCAGTGCCTTGGAAAATAAAATCCAATAAAATGTCATCTAACTTTGACTTTTCTCCCTAAGATTTTTCTGGAAGATTTTTCTTTAATGCTTAAAAGAAAACTATAAATCTTCCCTGTCACCATCTCCCAACAGGGCTGTGGATGGTGCGTGGATCAGTTATCCAACTATTTTGTTCTAACGTCTTTGAACGTTGACCCCATCGGAGGAGCGTGAGAACCAGCCTGTGTCCTTCACCTTTTCCCCATTTTTGTTGTTCTCTTTATTTGGCAAATAATTGACAGATGATTTGACAGGCCAACAAAAGGATGAGCTGCCCTGTGTATTTACGTAGATACGATCTTTCCTCCTCGGGTTAAGCTGTTGTTCTAAGTAAAATGCCTGTGTGTGCGGGCTGCAGCTCAGTGACCATGTGCAATCAGTGCCTTGGAAAGGAAACTGAGCCAGACATGCTCCCCTGCCCCCCCGGGCCCCAGTGTCATTGCGGGAGGTTGATTCATTAAATCGTAGGTGGGCTCTGAAGAGACCAAAACAAACCCTACATCTGGAGATTCCCAAACCTGTTTCTAGCCACACATTTTCTTGTGCCTTGTTTGAAGTCACAGGGGGTGTGATCAGCCCTCAGGGAGTTGGGATTCAAGCCTGCACAGCCCCTGCATGTCCTTGGGGACAACTTTCCTCTCTGGGCATCCGCTCCCCCTCTGAGAGATGAGAACTGCACCATCCTGCATGTTCTCGTGAGGATTTAGAGCAGGGGCCGGAGCTCTTACAAAAAACTCACGGCTCAACCCAATTTAGATGCACAGCTGAGATGCCGCCACAGTAAACCCCACTGTGGTAAACAATTATAGCACTCAAATTTCACATCCCAACAGAGGTCTCTAGGCCAAAATGCTGTGTGCTGTTCATGTGACTTTACTGCAAAGTGCGGGGCAGTGTTGAGACCAAAGGATAAATGGCAAGCCTGGCCATGGGAGTTGTGAGGCAGCCCAAGGAGAAGATGCCTCAGAGAGACCTCTCCCCCTCCCAGGGTGGCTGTCCCCCTGCATGACAGGGGAGATGAGGGCACAGAGATCAGTGCCCCTCCCCCCTACCAGGACGAAGCTGCACCCAGCTACTTGCTATTTCCCGGAATCAGCATTCAAGGCACGTGGTGTGCAGCCTTTCCTCTGCTCTGTGAATTAGGGCCTCTGCCAGGGGACGGCCACTCTCCCCACAGGGAGGACGGTCTAATTTTCAGATACCCATTTGCAATTAATTAGTGGCTAAATAAGCCCGTGTGCTTTAGCACCTCGGCAGTAAATCCTGCAGCTCCTCAGGATGAAGCCTCCTCATGCAGAAGGAGACAGAGGTCACTCCCATCCGCGGTGCACCCCGGGACCAGGATGCGAGCAGATGCCCGGTGTCACCCTGCCTGCGTCAGCCTGCAACGTCCTTCCTGGTTCTGTGTGCAGGGCTGGGGCCAAGCGGCAATTAGGATGCCCCTTTAGCCTCTCGGAGGGAACACTGTGCCCTCAATGGACTCTGAGACTGTAGTCTCTCTTCTCCTCTGAAGGTCACTGAGACAAACCCTCCCCTCCTGGGTCCCTGAGTCCTGCCTGCTGTCAGCTGGAATTATGGAACTTGAGGCAGTTGCTTAATTTAATTGGAATGCTAATCAATTAATATTTTCCCAGAGATTGCCTTCTGCAGATCACAGGGGAGACTGCCCAGTCTGACCTCTGCTTTCCCCACTTCATTCTGAGGCCTGAACCATCTCCTCCTTCGTGGGTGCCTGCCCAGAAACTGAAAGCCACTGAAGAGCAAGCCCCTCCTCCAGGAAGCCCCTCCTCAATGAATGTAAACCAGGATGTGGGAGCCATTGCTGAAACACCCCAAGTGGGGCGCAGGGGGCAGATGAGGCAGGAGTTAGGGATGATGTGGGCATCCTGAAGGGGAGGAACGTGCATGTGTCCACACACATGGCTGAGGGCACCTGGGCTCCCTGTGCTGACTGGGAGGGCACACTCCTGACAGAAGGTGGCACAGGGGCCACATGCAGCTTGGGGGAAGCCACTCAGCCTCGCAGCCACACTGGAAGGAGCCTTGACCACAGACAGGCTCTGTGGTAGGGAAGAAACGAGAAAGCGAACAAGTGATGGGCTGAAAAGGGACCGGGGGCACCAGCGTGGAGGCTGAGGGCAAGAGCTGTTCCTTGAGAACTTAAAGCCAAATCACTCAGCAACACCTGTCTCTTTAGCCAGACTGAGCGGCTTCCCTGCAGCTGTCAGGGTGGGGCAAGGTGGTCAGACTGAGCGGCTTCCCTGTAGCTGTCAGGGTGGGGCAAGGTGGTCAGACTGTGTGGCTTCCCTGCAACTATTGGGGTGGACCAAGGTGGTCAGACTGAGTGGCTTCCCTGCAGCTGTCGGGGTGGGGGGCAAGGTGGTCAGACTGCCCAGCTTCCCTGCAGCTGTTGGGGTGGGGGGCAAGGTGGTTAGACTGAGCGGCTTCCCTGCAGCTGTTGGGTTGAGGGGCAAGGTGGTCAGACTGAGCAACTTCCCTGCAGCTATCGGAGGTGAGGTTAATGTTCCTGATATTGTCTACTTGGGGCATGTCCAAATGGCTAGTATGATTTCTAATAGGTTAAAATCTGTTGATTCTAGAAGAGGTTGACTAGGGAAATGAGCCTGGGGGTGTCTGAAGGTTGTGTTAACCCCTCATATAGAAAGGACTAGAAAGATGAGATCGTGGTACAGAGGGTGACCAAAACCCCAGAGGAGCCCCCGCCTTCACCACTGAAAACGCCCACTGGGTCCTGGGCGTTCCACTGCCATGGGCCTCAGTTCCATGGTGTCGAATCTTTGCTTCCACTTTTCAAATGGTCAGGGCCACACAGTCTCTGTGGGCTCTAGTCTGTGAACATCAACAATCTATGTTTGAACCCGAGAAAGGGAATGTCCAAGAGGAAAGTAGTGAGCAGATGGGGAAGGATGCCACCATCCTCACCCACCATCCTCACCCACCATCCTCAGCCGCCATCCTCACCCACCATCCTCACCCGGGACGGCGAGCAGTGAGGATAGATTCCATGCCACAAGGTGTCCTGAAGGCCACTCCCCTTTGGCAGTGCTTGTGCTCAGAGCTGTGATTCTGACCAAGAATTTCAATAAACAATCCAGGAAGGAGAGAGGAAGATTTCCGGCAGTGGAGTGGCATCTCTTAGAAGGACGGGTCGTGTGTGCAGGACGGGACCTGGTCTGGTAGCTGCCACTTGGCTCTGCCACCAACTTGCCTCCTGGAATAGCCCCTGGCGTCTCCCTCTGTCTCTCAGTCCTGGTCTGAGACCTGCCCCAGGCAATGGGGTGGGGCCCCAGAGCCCCACCTGCCACAGCTGCAGCCTGTAACTTCCCCAACGAGAGAAGCAGCCCCTCCCCAGTTCGGGAGTGGCATGGCTGTTGCCACCCACGGTGGATGTTCCTTTCTGTGTGAGTTATACAAGAATAATCCTGTCCTCACACGTATCTAGATTTCCAGTGTGTCCTGTGAAGCACATTGTGACTTAGCACAATGCCCAGCGGGTGGGTTGAGAGCACGTGACACCAAGGGTGGCCCCACTCGAGGTCGTTCTTGGAGGAGCTGTCCTGACACCCGCATCGGGAGGAGCCCAGAGGACGAGTGTGATGAAAATACCCAAGCTGGTCTCAGCAGAAATTAGCTTGACTCAGCTCAAAATACACATGCTGTGTTCAGCTAAACTGTAGAAAATGAGGGAGAACAGAGGGGCCAGATCAAGTGACACCTCAGGAACCCAGAGGAGGGAGAATCACAAGCCTTATGAGAACGAATCTATTTCTCAATGTGGCTCAAAATGTGTTGTAGAACTAGTCTTGGGATTACAGTGTTATCTTACATAGATGTGCATGTTAATAAGATGTCATGAGGATTTTTAATAAAGATTTCAAATGCCTCTTCGAGACTTACTAAAACTGAACAAAGCAAGCAGGTGCTCCCTGGGCATCTCCAGTCACAGTGGGCAGGCCGTCACCTGTCCTGATCCTGTGCTGGGAACAGCCTCCTCAGCCAGCTGCACCCCCAGATACCACTTACTACACCGGATAGGACAGGGCAGCCCCTTCTGAAGGGTCTCTCTGCCCTCAGAACTTCCTAACGCTAAAGGAAGGCCAGCCAGCTCTGCTGACCACAACATTAAACTTGAGAAGAGTAACTCCAAAAATAATTGCTTTTCTAATGAAGAAAAGGTACTTCTGAGATTTCCTAGAGGAAGAAAAGAAACCCCCAAAAGCGGAACTGGAAAATGGGACGTTTCTGATTGGTGAGAAGGAGCAAATGGTGTCCTAGAAGTCACGCTCTGGAAGTGGCATCCGACGTCCGTGGAAAGCACTTCCCCTGCTAGAATCCTTTCCTTGGCTTCTTCACGCCACGGCTCCTGTCCTGCTGTGGAACATGGGGGTCTGGCCTCATCTCAGCCTGGACCTGCTGTGGTGGCCCTGGGATGACAGGGGATCAAAGATGGGGATCAAAGATACTGTAGGGCTCAGCCTGAGCAGGAGGTAATGAGATGCCAGCACAGTCAGTGGCCTCAGGAACAAAACGTCAGGGCCTTAACCCGTGGCCACACGATGTGGTTTACCTTGCACACCCAGGGCATGTTGGAGGATAAAGAATGTGAGGTGACAGACAGGGAAGGACAATGCCTGGTCAGCAGGCCACGCCTGGTCTGCAAACACTGACAGGAAGTGTGACCTGGTCACACCAGAGGACTTGACTTTTGTGAAGATAAAATCTGGAGTCATTTTCACAAGAATAGTCCAAAGGCGGCCTGAGGGACCCAGATGCCTCCGGATGTGCTGATTGTCTAACTGAAGTTAGCTGCTTTGTGGACTGCTCCGTTTTGTGTTTTGTGGCCAGATGCTAGAAGAATAGAACAGAGTGAAGGTGACACGGCCGGGTGAGACCCCTTCTGTGTTTAATTGCTCTGGGCCAAGGTCCCCCGACTACCTGCAGTGACAGGTCTCCTTGCTTCTACCCTGACCCTTGTTGAGTGATTTTAAAAGAAGTAATAAGAGGCAGCAATTCTGACAAAGTATGTATCAGATCGTGCCATTTTCACTAACAAAACAATGAAAAGCACCCTCCCAGGGCCACCCGCCCCCCTGCAGAATGGCACTGGCCTGTAGGCAGGACCCCACCTGCATCCCCCACGTCCCTGCCTGGTCCAGGGCTGCTCGGCCCCCACACCCTTGGCTGGTGCCTCTCAGCCCTCCTGAGCCCCTGCACCCTATGCTGTGGTTCTGAACACCCTGTGAGCATCTTCCTCCCCACTCTGTCTCTTTCTGACCCCTGCCCCCAACTTCGGTTGTTGCAAGAGCAAGGATTGTGTCTTCTATTCAGACAAAAATCCTCTTCTGTTCTACCCCTAAAACAGTGCCGGGAGCAGAGCAGGCTACTGAATGTGAATTTATTAAAGAAAGATTAATTGATGACTTAATAACACTAAGTGTATTAGACCCGGCTAGTGACCACGGCCGTCATCCTTTACAGATCTCAACTCTCACAACCACTGAGGGGGCCAAAGAAGAAATGGAGGATTGGAGGTGGGGTCTGAACCTGAGGGTGGGAGGTGCACAGAGGAGCGGATAGGCACAGTCCCTCCTGCCCCAAAGAGGAGGGTTGCACCAGGCGTGGGAGGGAGGGTTGGGAGAGCCACAGGGAGGGGAGTGGCAGCCGGAGGCTCCTAAGCACAGAGACAGGCGGGCAGGAGGTGAGACAGTGGTGACGCTGCTGAGGGACACGAGGGGTCAGAGGTGGTCAGGACTGAGCATCAGGTTTGGTCCCAGCCAGTGGGGAAGGTGCCACGTGGGTGGGGGGTGGCTGGGCCTGTGACCCCCTCATCAGATGCATCAGTTCGACGGCGGCAGGCTGGCCCTGAAGATGAGTCACCTTCACTGTGTTCTGCTAAACTATTTGTTCAAGCGCTTGGAGATTTCCTCGAACATCAAATATTTAAGAGGGAACAAAGTGAGATTTCTAGTGTGTGCTCCTGTCTGTGACCATGCACGGATTTAGTCATAGCTGAGCTATTCTGTAAAAGTGGTAAAAAGGGAATATATGGCAAAATGTTATATTTCAGTAGAAGTAATATTAAAAATATTTATCAACTGCCATGTGGCAGTGTCGACCATGCAGAAAGAATTTCAGTGCCCCAGCGGGTGGATGCTGTTGCAGGGAGCTGGGGAGGCTGTCTTGGTGCCGGAGGCTGAGTGATGGGCTGGGAGTGGAGCACATGCCAGCTTGACCCTCTCCAGACTTGACATAAGGCATGTCTGTCACCCAGGGGTATGATCCGACCTCTGAGAATCCAGCCATGACAGAGCTGTAAAGGACCCCCACTGTGTACAAGTTGGGAAGAAATAGTTGTGGGCTATCTGTCATTTAGGAGGGTCCTCAGTGGACTTTTAAAGTTGGTGCCACTTAAACCCTGGGAGCACTCTACTGAGGACTGTGGTTGCATTAATTGTATTTGGGGCAACAAAAAAGAAATGAAGTGTTCCAGGTACAGGCAAGGAAGGTGTTTCTGACATTAGAATAATCCTGGGCAACAGCAGAGCCTGAAAATACTCCTTTGGTGACTCCACATTGCCAGAGAACTTCCAGTAAAACTAAATCACGGATCTTCAGAGGGATGTAAATTTTGACAACAAAGGAACAGGTAAAATCCTCCGAACAGGCATTTCTCCCCAGGTTGCTTTCTGTTTGCCTGTGAAAAATAATCTCATGAATGAAAAGTGGTGAATCAAAATCTAAAAGTGTTTGCTGCATTTGGGTGTCTAACACCCGATTGTCCCCGAGGAGATGGTGGCAGCACACTGCAGGTTCACGGCAGGATAAATGAGCACCTCTACTCCTGGACAGACCCCGGCAGAGTATCTCACAGGAGCTGTTGTGGTCCATCCTAGCCAAGGATCCCAGACCCCAAGGATGTGCCGGCAGCACCGAGGAGGGCTGAAGTGCCCGGTAACCAGGCCTGGCCTGGGATGTGCCCTGCAGGGTGCCTCTTCCGTAGGGTGAACCCGCCTGGCCTGGCCTGCGTGTTTTATAATACACATCACATCATCCTGCCTGTGTTACCGTAAGTGAATGAGCCAACCCTGGAGGCCAGTCATCTCTTCTCACGGTTGCTTCAACATTTCTCATGTGAAGGGACACAGAGCAAAATTTGCTCGAGTCATTAGTTGAAAACTACATTTCTTCTTAAGTGAATTCTTTGCAGACAGAATGGATCTTATAAATCAGGCGTCCTCAAACTATGGCCTGCAGGCCACATGCAGCCTGCCTAGGACATTTATCCTGCCCACTGGTTGTTTTTGCTGCCACTGCCTGTCCTGCTTAGCAGCCGACTCGTCCCGGGGCCCATAGTCCAGCCCTCCAATGATCTGAGGGACAGTGAACTGTTTAAAAAGTTTGAGGACCCCTGTAGTATAAACCACATGCTGCCACTGTGGGTGGAGCTGGAGTGTTGCTCAGGGAAGCCGCTTGCTCAGGAAGTGGCTTGAGCCCCTGCAGGTCAGACTCGGCTCCCCCTGGGACTGTGCATTCCCAGCTCTTCACCCTCCCAGGCCACCATGCTGGCCAGCCTGAGACCTGAAGGTTGAGCTACAACAGATCCGCTAAAAGGGAGCAGATTGAATCCATTCACATCCACCTGCTGCAGCCACAATCCTGGGGCAGCAGTGCCTCCTCTCCAAGGTGAACCCTGAAGTCTCCCTCTCCCCCATCACCAGGCCCAGCCACTGCCCTCAGCTCACCACCTGACACAAATCCAGACCAGGTTTCCCAAACTCAGTTCTTTCCAAACTGTACCTGTTATTCATGTTCTAGAGAGTGAGAGAGTGTTACTACATCCTTTCCCTCCCCTTCGTGCTTCACTGTGTTGTGTGTATTTTTCTGCTGTGTAGTTACTCTCAGAGTCCTCTGTCCCCACCAGGGACGAAAGCGTTTCCTGACTTCATCCCACTAAAGGCACGCTCTCAAGGTACAGAACCGCCGTCAGCACTTTTTGCTCCCCATTAAGAAAACAATAGAATTTGAAACGTCAGAGGAGAGGAGGCACTAAGTGAAGCTGACAGTCTGTCAGAGCCACAGCCCACTCCTACTTTACGTGTACATGTAATTAATCAATTTTACAAATAATACATGCTTGGTATTGCGGTTAATTTGAGGAAGAAATAAACCCAGGCCCATCTTAAGTTTTCTCGACAGTGACAAACAAGCATACGGAGAAGAGAACATCCTCCATGTGTCCCTTGGGTGCAATATTAATTATGGGTAATGAATCTCATGACAAGTGACAATCTCTCAGTGCACAGACTGTGGTGGCATCTCAGGTATGCCCCACACATGTGCTGTGGCCTGGGAAGTTGCCCACAATGGCGGAGAGAGGCCACACCGCCATCCGGGACCCCAGAGAGCCTCCCCACGGTACAGCCCTGGCCTGCTCTTTGTTCTGCCCCCACTCCTGGTGTCCTCTCCCTGTCCTGTCTGACCCCTGGCTGCAGAGTAAACGCTTAATGTCCTTAATGAAGGCCACAGGCCAACCTGCCTCCCTGTGGGATGCACCTGTGGTCTTGAGCCTTTGCCACCTAGAGCCACATTCAGGTATGTTCCGCTGGGTGGCAGAAATTGCTTTGAGATTGATGAAAAGTCAGAGACATTCGCACTCCATGTTGCAGACATTTTTAGGGTTTCATGAACTCCTTGTAGCTCAACCATTATTCATGATGTCAGGTAACAACTCTTGTCTAAATGTATAGGTTGAACCATAGAAAGCTGACATTTTGAAGGTCAGAAACAGTGAAATATCAGTCATCTCATCTGACTTAATGAAGCAAAAGGCCAGATACAATACACGTTAGAATAACTTCCACATGAAATCGTAAAATGTAGTCAAAGGTTTTATCCTCACTGTGGTGAAATGCTATTATTCAGAACAACGAAACTAACCTAGAAGATCAAATTACTAAAAAGTTTAAAAGTTTTGTATGTTTCCCAACACAGGGCAGGAAGGCAACACAGGAAGTCTTATTAAGACCAGAGACTAGACACCATGTGCTGGAGTGATTGCGTTTATAATTTCCCTGCATCATAGTTTATAGCAGTGTTATGAGTAGTACAGATGTGCGTACTCTAGAAAACAGGATTAATGATGAGAACAACGCAGTGGAGTGTGAGGCTCTGCACGGCGGCACCAGGAGAGGGACCCTCCAGGGTCAGGGTGGAGATGCCGAGGAGGGTGGGGCTGCGATTCTGGCTTCAGCTAAGGCCGTTGTGCTCTTCATCAGAGAGAGGAGAAAGGTGGCAAGTAACACAAAGTGGAGAAAAATTGCCTGTAGGAAAGATGTCTGGTTTTTAGTAAATATCAGATATCAGTTTATTTGGAAAGACAACTGGTCAAAACTATGTTTGCAAAGAACCATCTGTTTTATCAGCATTTAAGTTTTGATTTAACGCCATCCGCTTGTCCTATCAGTATTCAAAATAGATTCCTGAGCTACAAATTAAGGACACAAACCTATGTTTCCAGGATTCAGGGTATAAACTAATAGGCTGGAATACATTTCTCATGAAATCTTTTCTTACGGGGTGCACGGCCTCCCTGAAAACTCGGAGCCGTGTCAGAACAGGAGCTGTCAAGAACCCTAACACTGAAAATCTCTCTTTTTCTCTCTGCGACTATTTCTGTGGTTGCTAACCAGTGAACATGTCTATGAATTATGACTAACTTGGGAACAACCTCTCGAACTTAGATCTTGTTAAAAAGCGTAAATAAGCAGCACGAAATGGGGCGAAAATCAACACAAAAGAATATGCTAATCTAACACAGTCCATCTGCTTGAGTCTGGGAGACCTTGCAACTCTAATAAGATAGGAGTCTTTTATCAAATCACAGGGGCACAGAGAGAACAGAGTTGACTACATTTAAATAAGTCTCCAAGGTCTGCGGGGCCCCGGGTAGCATGAACCACTGAACTCAGGAAGGCTAATTGCAGGTCTGAGCATCACACTTGTTAACGTGCGGGGACGCAGTGTCACTGGACTCTCTGGGGCCTGCACACAAGAGCCCGGGCTTCTCAGCATCACACAGAGCTTCTTTCAAAAACGACTTTGCTAATGCGCCACCTGCTAAAGTTCAACTACACAGACACTCAATATTTGGCAATCGCTTAGCACGTAAAGCATTCCAGACAACTCGCCAACAATCCGTCTCATTTTTCCTTTTTTAATCATGCAGTTTGTGTTTCGTTGGTGGCACTCACTCTTATTAATTAAGAAGCTTCATTTGCTGCAAACAGGTGATGATTCTGATAATAATTTTTAGTAGCTGGCTTTTACTATTAAAATGGCAACTTCTGAGACCATGTTATAATAATCTCAACAGGACCCTATTTGCAAGCAGCAAAATAGACACCAGATTCAATTTTGAACAGTTACGGGATTGCCTCAAACACTCTTTGCTGTAACTCCCACTTGACGCTGTTCATTTATTAATAGTAAGACTGACAGAATCTCAGTCATATTTAAAGGGCATCATGAGTGTGTACAATGTTGGCAGCTTGAGAGAAGCACGTGGAAAGGCCCCACACAACCCCCTCCCTGCTAACCATTCAAAGACGCGTCCTTCAGGAAGGCGAATGCCGTGCCCTCAAAGGCTTCCTGTGGCAAAGTGCTGCAGAATCCACAGCTTTATTAGGAAAGAGGACATTCAAAAAGCCAGCAAGAAGCCACTTCTTGGTTAAATGCAAAATGGTAGTAGAATTTTATCCATCAAAAACTGCTAGAAAAAACCCTATGCGTCAGTCAATAGCAGATTTCTCAGAATAAAATCAAAGACTAACTGCTGGGTTCATATTCAACATAGTGAGTCAATCATTTTTTAAAAATGGGATGACTTTAGCCAGTGTGCACATGGCTGGTGCACCTTCCTGTCCCATCCACTGACCTCAGCCTGGGCTAAGGGTGGGAGCGTGCACGGGACACCTGCCTTCACCACCTGTGCTCTCCTGGGTCTCTAAATTACAAAGGAGAAGGGTTTTTCTAGGAGAACACGGTATATTTTGTGCACTAGCAACACGAATGAGCTCAGGCTAGGGTCAGAAATTGCCTAATTCAGGAAGAAACAGTGTTATGTACCTCTGGGATGACATCCGTCACACAAGCCCTGGGAGGAGAGAGCAGGGCATCTGTAGACACACAAGTGCACCCTGCGTCGCAGAACCCGTGAGAAAGAGGGAAATGGGCTGCTCTGCTGTGTGTCGGGGAGGGCTTGGTCCCTCTTCTCTAAGGGACCAGCACAAGCTGTTTCAGTTCATTCTGCCCAGACGCTCTCATCTTTTCCTCAGTTTCATGTTCTGACAAACAAGGATGGCTGAGCTGCTACCTGCTGCCCGCTCTCCAGAGGGGGCCGCTGAGGCCAGGTGCCCAGCAGTGACCTGGGAGGGGGCTTCTTTCAGTGGCTCTGATGTTACTTTTTCCTACCCTGCCTTTTCTGTGAGGAGGGAGGAGGCTATTCACAGCCTGAAGCCACGAAAAGGATCCCATCAGCTCTCAGGCTGAGCACATTAGAAAGCCAAGTCAAAATCATGCATTGAGCACTTGGAAATGTTTTACTGGGTTCCTTTTCTCCCCCTGGATTGGCGCTCAGAAATGTGCAGGCATTTTATTTGAGATAAACCTTCGTTTTCCTTGAAATAAATACTCAGCTTGGAAAATCTCAACCCACCTATGCTGAAGCAATGTTTCCCTCCTCCCGTGGGGGACTTCTGGCTCCTGTTGGGACTAAGACTGCTCTACTAGCAAGGGCCTCCCTGTTGGTGAGCTGCTGGCAGCTGCCCTCAGTCAACTAGACTAAGGCATTACTCTACTGAAGGCAAGGGAAATCCCACTTTCAAACACACTCAGGAAAAGTAAGTTTCACTATAGCCAAAAAAGGGAGAAAATCTAAATTTTACAGAGGAAGCAAAACCTCACTTCCAGACGGCCACCAAGGCTGCCCTGCTGTCCAGCGGGTAGGCAGCAGGCCCAAGGCACAGGAGGTGCTGAGGAACCTGCACAGGACGCCCTGCCTGGGCCCCTCATCACACACAATACACCTGACACCTCTGGGTTGTGAAGAATGCCCGGTCCCCTCCCTGCCAGTAAATGTTCCTGGAATCTATTTTCATAAAGTTTCCATGGTTTTGCCATGCTTCAAAATTCAACTTTTCACTCTCATCATTGGACAGCAGCAACTTTTGGCTCTGCCTTCGAGATAAATTTTACGGCCTGGCAGGGTCTCCTGTAACCAGCAGTGCATATACCACATGTGGGGTCTGGCTTTTTGTCTATGCACATGTCCAAATTCCAAGACATGCAAAGACTCCAAAGACAAAAATACCTCAATGCATCTGAACATCCAGTTGCCATGGAGACTGAAATCAAAGTGAACTGTCTAATGAGAGGGTTTTTTTCACAATTCTTGCCTGACGCCTTTCCACTCTGGAGTAGGTTGAAATGCCTGATGGTTATTATTCCAAACACATTTTGCTAAATGCAATGGCATATCCTAATGAGAACAGCTGATGACAGCTGCTTTTCTTTGCTGTGCCCCTCTGATCACACAGGAAGGTGGCAGCTCCAGAGAAGTTCTTCTCTGCCGCAGAGCACAAGTCTGGGTCCACAGTGGTGGCACGAGCACAGATCCAATTACACTTGCTTCTTGCAAGGGACCCCAAGAGATATTTTGTTAGATGTCACCAAATTCAGTTTGCAAAATGACTGCACTCGAGAATAATCCACTTAATTTCTGGGTGTTTCATTCAGAATACATAATGATTTTCAAAGCCGGCTCACATACACACTGGCGCACACTCAATTCTGTCACTTATGTATGGAAGAATTAGATTGACCCTTCCATAACCCAGTTAGGAAAGTAAATTTCATTATGGTCTGCGTTGTTCTCTGGGATGTTGGTGGGAAAGGCATGAGAACCGCTGCTCATGCTCAGAGATGGCTGTGATGGAGGCGCCGGGTTCCTCCCACTCGACTTCTCTCCGCCTCCCCAACCTGTGCTGTGTGCGGCACTTCCCGGTCACGTACCCTGCCATACACCTGGTCACGCGCTGGGACCCAGGCCGCTGTGGGTCCATGAGCTCCCAGACCCACTGCCTAGAAGTCCTCCCTTCAAACCTCCAGGACACTGTGCAGCCTGCTGACCCAGCTTAGGATTCATTTCTCTCTTTAGTCTTTTGTGACAGCAGCTCCCCTGAGTCTAGTCGGAAGTTGGGAAGACTTTCCTAGGTACAAGCATGGAGGGAAGTCACGGAAGTGGATGAACACAGGGCCGAGGGGTGCAATGGAGGCGTCCAGAGAAGGAGCCACCAGGAGATGGTTTCATGGTGCAGAGAAGAGTTTCAGGTTTGTGAAGGTAAAAGGCTGCACAGTGGCATGGAAGGGTAGCCGCAGGACAGGGCATTGCTGTGGTGCCCCTTTCAGAGGGGACCATGACATGGCTGCATGTTGGGGCTGAAGGTGGGAAGGAGGGTGTCACACACACATGGGCTATGGCTAGAGGGCCTGTCTGCATAATGACCAGCAACATCTGAAGACCAGGGGCAGGCTCTGGCTTCTGAAGACATGGCCAGGAGGCACTGGGCAGAGCCTTAGATAGGAAGCTGGCTGTCTGTAGGTTTAGGGGATGAACCTGAAATAAGGTTGATGGAGGGAGCCTAGGCATCAGCTGTAACATGCTAGAAGTGTGTGATTTCAGCCACCCACAGCCTTCAGAACCAGAACCAACACTGCAATTTCCCAGGTGATTCATACACACTGTGAAGGTCGAGGGGGCATTGAGGCAGGGCCAGATGCAGACTCTAGCCCCCTGTGAATCCCTGAGCAACACGCAGCCTGCACTCTCCCTAACACTCCAGCTGCAGTGCTCTGCTGCAGAACCTCTTCTGGGTGCTGCGTGCTGCCAGGCTGAGTCACACAGGGACGGCAGGAACACAGCCTCCCACATGGAGCTTGATCTGAGCACGTGCTATGCTAGGATCTTCCCTTCCCTCCCTCAGCCTCCAGGGCTCCCAGCCCAAAGAAGAGGAACCCGAGGGTGAGTGAGTGAAGTCCACGCTGATGAGTGCAGAGCCCCTGCTCTGGACAGCTGTGTAGTAGGCCCAGTCCTGACTGGCCTGCGGTGAGCATGGCCACCTCCTCCAGGCCTCGGAGCCTGCTAATATGGGCAGGGATATTCCTGTGCCTTCTATACCCATCCGGAGGTTGAGGCCTTTGTATGTAACTGCACACATCTTCCACCACCACTGAGCCAGGCCCGTACTGGGATTTGACTGTCCCTCACCTATGCTCACTACACCTAGCAAAAGAGCCACAGACTGGCTTTGCCCCCACCTTCCCTGCACCAGGATCATACAGGGGCGGCCGAGTTGCTGCTTCAGAGAGACTAGGCCTCACGACTGGAGTCCCACAGCCAGACAATGAGCCCTGACACTCTGCAAGGCCCTCTGGGGTCTGCCCTGGCTTAGGCCAAGCTGACCTGGTGTGTGTGTGTGGAAATCTAGGCTTTTTCTTTGTTGGGATCAAGGAAGTCTTGGTTTTACTAACCTAAAAAATCTAATTTACAAATGGCTCAAACCTTTATATAAAATCATGTTTTAACATATTTGTCACTGACAATAATCCAGATGTGAAATAACTGCTGAACTTTGAGTGTTCATTTGCCAGACACTGTGCTACGTACACATTATTTTTTCTCATTTAACTCTCAGAGTCATCTTATGATTTAGTTCCTATTTGTATTCCGGTTTCAGTAAATTCAGGACTGAATAGATTACAAAATGACCATGGGTCCACCAGGTGAAAGTGATGGAATGACCATGGGTCCACCAGGTGAAAGTGACAAGACTCCAGCCTGCTCAGCTCTGCATTTTAGCCCAGCACAGCCTGCAGGTGCGTGACCTGGTGATGGCGGGGCTGGGGTTGGGGCTGGAGGCCTGCCCTGGCTACAGAGGCTGGGGGTGGTAGGGCAAGAGCTGGGGTGTGGGGGCCAAGGGCCTACCCTGGCTGCAGGGACTGGGCTAGGTGGGGGACTTGCCCTGGCTACAGGGGCTGGGGGTGCGGGGACTGGGGTGGGGGGCAATGGTTGGAGGGGAGGGGTGGGGGCTTGCCAGGTGACTGCCCACGGCTTCCCAGCAGTGCCAGGGTGTTTCTGATGTTAGATTTTTAGAGAAGGATGACTTACTTGTTCTTAGGTCCTTCCAACAACTAACTCTAATTCCATCGACATCGAGTCCTTCTTATTTGTGTGGGATGGATTATAAAAAGGGTTCAACTACACTTCATCTAAGAATAAGAGGACATCTAACAGTTTTGTTTGCCTAAACCTGAATAAACAACACTCTTAAGCTAATTAGCACTGCAGTAAGTCTCTAACTTACACTTCCTCTGTGTGAATGAAGCTTTCTCCATTCTCTGAAATGCTTCCGTTTCAGCCTCTACAGACAGAAGCCCTGGGCTGTCTGCCCACTCCTGGAAGGTGTGTGGGCGATGTCTAGGAGGTGGTGGAGCCAGTGCCATTTGGGGCGTGGAGTTGTCTGCTGTGTCCCCTCTGCCCCTGTCCGCTGTGTGGCCCAGGGCCCACAAGAGGCCCAGGATACCTGGTTTAGTAAAAGCCAAAGGCCTTCATCAGATACACCAGGGTGCTAACATGGACCCCAGCACTCTAGTCCCATTGTGAGACCATCTCCCTCCTCCCAGCCTTGCCTTGCTCATGCTGGGGTGGAGCTGGGAAGTGGCAGAAAAAACACAGCTTTTGCTATCCAGCCCCTACTTCAGTACATTCCATCCTGTGGATTTATATTTGGCCTTTTCTTTCATTTCTTCTCTGGAATTTGCTTTCAAGATCTACAGCCTGTATTCTCTCAACCTGCGGCTTCTACCTACTTTCTTTCCTGCCTGAAAACTTCATACATGGCTGCTGTCCAGAATAAAATGATGGCTGGACCCCAGGGCTCAGGGCTGTTCATGTGCAGAAAGGTTCCTGACCCTGCTGGATAGTGCTAGTGTCCCAGGTACTGGAGCTACACATGGCAGGGAGCACAGTGGGGGGACTGGGCTGTCTAGCAGGGATAGAGCCAAACACAGCAGGGAGCACAGTGGGGAGACTGGGCTGTTCAGCAGGGACAGAGACTCACATGGCAGGGAGCATAGTGGGGGGACTGGGCTGTCCAGCAGGGACAGAGACTCACATGGTAGGGAGCACAGTGGGGGGCTGTCCAGCAGGGACAGAGACACACATGGCAGAGACCATGGCTGGGGGACTGGGCTGTCCAGCAGGGACATGGCAGGGAGCATGGCTGGGGCACTGGGCTGTCCAGCAGGGACAGGGCCAAACACAGCAGGGAGCACAGTGGGGGGACTGGGCTGTCCAGCAGGGACAGAGACATACATGGCAGGAAGCACAGTGGGGGACTGGGCTGTCCAGCAGGGACAGAGACACACATGGCAGGAAGCACAGTGGGGGAAATGGGCTGTCCAGACCCTCCCCACCCTCACGTTGCACCACTCCTCTTTCTCACTGCTCACAACTCAGGAATGGTCCTGGGAAGACATGGATGGTGCAGGAGGAAAGATGCATCAAGGCTGGTGGCCTAAGAAGGTGACTCTGGAGTGGGAAAGAGCGGAACTTCTCGCCCCTCTACTCAGTAGCTGGAGAATCCTGCATGGCCCCTGCCCCAAGATGCAGATTCTTGGCACATGAAATGTCCATCATCCTCATATCCATCTTTCTGACTGACTGAGGAAGATCTTTGAGGAATAATGCACACCAAGTGCCTGGCACGCGATACTTGCGAGTGTTCAGTGAGCGCTAAGGGTCCAGAAGGCTCATCTTTACAAACACACACGTATCTGACTAACGATAAATCGTATAAAATATTTGTATTATGTACAAAGGTTTTAGAAGGAGATTTAGCAAAACAGTAACAGTAGTTACCCCTGGGTGATGGAATTCGCTGTAGTTTTTTTCTTTGTTTTTACTAAATTGGATACATGCTACTCATGTAATTTATTGCCAGTTGGCCAGGGAGGCCTCTGACAGGACAGCCAGGGAAACACCCAGGAATTCAAACATTTGGCCTTTCACAGTAAGTATACAATTGTAGGTATGATGAGTTTCCAGAGAAAGAAATTATACAAACATAAACCAGTGCATTGACTTAAAAATCACATGTGATTACCTATGGCTCAAAGGAGTAGGGTGCCGGCCCCATATGCCGGAGGTGGCAGGTTCGCACCTGGCCCTGGCCAAAAACACACACACACACACACACACACACACACAGAGAAATGTTTTGCTAAGCTATTTTAAAGGACTGTTCATTACAGTATTTTTTTTTAGTAGTGAGTTGGAATATTTTTATTCATATCTTTACTTCCTAGTGGCAATACTTCTGTGTATCTTTACTGCTCAATTTCTTTTTCTTTCTTTTCTTTTTTTTTTTTTTACAGTATTTCTTTTAAAATAAATATTGGGTGGAGTTTTTTTTGTTTGTTTGTTTGTTTTGGTAACTTACCAGTTATCCAACTCTCTCTCTCTATTTGCCAAATAGCATTTTTCTGTCTCTCAGGCTTGAACATGTGAGCAAAAAGAGATGCAAATAATTGAGGAGGAGAAATTTCTCTCTGCTGTTCAGCCGCAGCGACAGCTGCCACCCGCACACAACTTCATTTTGCAGCATTTTTCTCATCCCAGAACACTTGGCACATTTATTATTTAGAACTGTGCTGTCAAACAGTTACAACGAGAGGGAACTCTAGGGGAAAGGGGAAGCTTGGGAGGGAAAGGCCCTGAGCAGATGGACAGGAGGAGCCCCTTCCTCACGTGCTCCTGCACTCTGCTGCGGGGCCAGTGCTGGAGGCGGCTCCTGGTGCAGCTCCCAGGGCCTCTGACCTTGGCTGCCTCAGCCTGCACAGGCAGGGCTGCGCCCTGTCCCATCTGCACAGCCAGAAGCCTCCAGCTTCCATCTTATGCTGAACCTGTTGCCTTTCAAAGTGTGGTTCAGAGACCCGCAGGGTCTGCCCTGCCCTGGAGCTTGTTAGAAATGCAGAGTCCCAGGCCTGCCCTCAGCATTCAGGACAGAGCCTTGGGTGACTGTGGGAGCCCCAAACCCAGGAGCTCAGCTCTGGACACACCTGACGTCCCCGATCCACACGTGTGCCACTCTCAACTACCTTTTCAGCTTGGTCTTTCTGAACACTGGGTGCTACCCATGGCTTGTCTATCGGCAATGGTCCCACAAAGTCCAGCTCTGTGTTAACTCTGAGTTCACCCAGGCTGGACTCATCACACAAAGCACTCATCACAGGGCTTTGCTGTCCACTCCACTGTCTGGGCCTGACCTAGAGCTGCCCTGGTGAGGTTCAGAAACTTCCCTAACAATGCTCTCTGTTGAGGTGACCACACAAGTTACGTTCCTGATTAGGGGAAGATGGGAGGGAAAGAACAGATGATCTCTAGGGCAGCAGCTGGCACCAGTTGTCCCAGCCAGCCCCAGGGGAGCTGGCGATGCAGTCACCTTCCCCGCATCTGCATCCTCACATGTCTCTCAGTGCTCAGAAGACTATTAGCTTCTGACCATGTCCTCAGGACACAGACTGTTTCTCTGAATGCCCTGCAGCTCCCCAGTGCACGTTGATTAGTTCACCCTGGAGATGCATTTGACAAGTGACATGCTGGTTAAGAGGTGGGACTGAGGTTAGGATCCAGAATTGCCACGGTCTTTCAATCTTTCCATGGCGGCATCAGGGCTATCGAGGTAACACATTGGTTCTGGAAAACAGTGATGAGAATGGGAAGGCTGAGCCGTGGTGCTGAGTCTCCAGGTGGAAAGCGGATTTTAAAAGAATAGCAAAGAGCCATCACTGTTCTTAAGAGAGCTGCCCAAAATGGTAAAGCTGTCTAATCATATTCTTTCTCTTGGCTGTGGCATTGATTAGACTACATAACAGCCAACTGGCTAGCAGTGTGATTATGCAATGACTATAGAGATGGTGGGGGTAAATGCAAGAGAAACAGGAGTTTGGTTAGCCTGGAAAGTGGAGGGAAAGCCTCTAAAAGAGGGGTGACAAAGACGTGCTGGGGGAAGCTTTCAGGGTTTGTGGAAGGGCACTTCCTACACGCTCTTGGGGGATGCCTCTCTCCTTAAAGATTCTGAGAGAAATGGGAAGACCCCACCAAGTGAGGCCAGATGAAACTTGTCAAACAAAACAGGATCAGAGAAGGCGGCTGAGTATTTGATGGCGTCACAGTTAGTAGTTTAAAACTTTAATGCCATGCAAGTGTCAATACATACGGGCTTGGTTAAGTGAACGCACCTCGGCATGTTATTGAAGACCGTGAATGTCGACGGTACCACTGGAGTTCAGAGGAGGGAGGCGGGCAGATGCTGGGGTTTCTCTCCATTAACAAACTCCACGTGGGTACAATGATCGTAATTGTTGGGAACGTGAATGAACCATCAGAAATATGCCAGTCGTGAAGCTAAAGCCACAGCTCTGTTTGTTGTGTCTAGAGCTAAAATCCCAACTTTAAAAAAAAATCAACATGGGTATTTGTGTTTTATCAGGCCCAGGTCACCCCCATGTTTTGGCCGTGCCACCCTCTGCTACAGAAAAAGATTGAGTGATGTGATAAGACATTCAGAAAACATTAAGTGGTAAGAATAGAAAAGAAGAATGATGTTTTGAGATCATAATTAAATATACGTGTAGGAGGGAAGATCAGAAATGTAAACACTCAAACCTTTAACTATAATTTATCTTTGGGTGGTGGGATTATATTTAATATCTTTTTGAGTTCATCTATGTTGTCTAAATTTTTCTGTAACGGTTATGAATAACTTCTGCAACATAAAAAATGTAAAGTTATTTTTTAACTACACGCTACAGCTTCCCGCATATTTATAGCATTAAAATGATGATATAATGTATGGTTATCTAGCAAAGAGAAATGCACTCAATATTAAGTGAATGACAACGTTAATTTTTAAATCACAAGGAGAAGGACTTCCATAAACAAATAACTTTTGCTTTTGCTTGTTTTCAAACTCTTATTAATTGAAAAAGACTTAAGCATGTCTGTAATGATGCAGGAAAATTTGAGTCACTGGTATAATCTCAGCAGCTAAACCAATCAGCAATACAATTGATCTGTGTGGTCAGCCTTCTCCAGACAGAGGATGAGGAGGGGAAGAGTCCTCTCTGTTGGTCTGGAGTTTGAGAAATTTCCCGTTAACACAGAGACAGCTCTCCATAGAAACCCACTGGACAATCAGTGAAGCCCACTTTTGCTACATGTCACAAACTTGGAAAACAGATTTCAGCTAAAGAGTGACCCAAAACATGAGTTTTACTTTAACTGGAGCCTTAAAAAACCTCTAAAACAGTGAATATTTAACCACAGTCGAGGCTTAAAGACATTTCCATTATTTAACAAGCATAGACATAAGCAATGCAATTTTATTCAATTTCAAAATACAATGATAAACAGTATGTACATAATGAAATCTTCCAGAATATGTGAAAACTCAGAATGCATTTTAATGAAGAGATTAACACCGAATAAACACTGCACATCAATTATATTAACACAACTATTCATTTAAGCATTACTTCTTCAAAATTGCATTTCTTTGAGTCTTTTATTCTGGGATTACATTTCTAATATAAAATTCTCCCTTCAGCGGCTTTTATATCTTGAAGCCATAACCTCTGAATATTTCATTTTTCTGTGTGGGCCCCAACTGTTTGGCTAGAAAATCACAGTGCTGGGAGGTTTTTATGTAGACTTAAGTGCTTTTACGTTGCATTAATTTTTGCAGAAGATTTTTGAAGGATAGTTCTCCAAACTGGACACCAAAGTAAGCAGTTCAAAAGGTGCAGTGAGATGAGTGGTGATCAGAATCTATGTTAGGAAATAGGGCCAAGTACTCCAATGAATTCTTCAGCTATGAAAATATAAAAAGATCTATACTCATCATTATAAGATGGAAGATACACAATCCCTAATCTGTAGGGGACTGACCACCCTCATGAGCTGGCCAGCAGGTCAGTGGACTTTTAGTCAGGATGGTCCATGAGTCTCAATTTCTCCCAATTGCCCCTTTCAGTCTTAAATTCCTCTCACAGCACACGTGTGCCGTGTAAGGTTCGCAGGGCTGCTTGTTTTCCTTCCCCCTGGATAGGGCCTTGTGGTATTTCTTTCTCTCAGGCGGGTGGGGAAGGTGAGCCCACTCAAAGACAGCTGAGCCTTGGGCCACTCGGCTGGAGTTAACACACATTTGAAGTTTATTTCTGAAAAGTTTTCTGCAATGTAAAAGTTCAATGTATAAAACGTTGAGTCCATTTCTCACATGACAACAAATTCATTGTTGAATTTCAAACTGTAAAGCCCAGAGTGTAAAAATGTGCTAAAATAGAAACTGGACTCAAAATAAGTCTCCACTTTTTGGCATGGTCTGGGATTACACATGTTGTATCTGAAGCGACTAATTATCAGGGTCTTTTCTCCCCTTCCTTCAATAAACTTATTTTTTTTTCTTCAAATGAAGAGAAGTGCAACCCCACCTTTCCACTTCCTAAAGCAATGGATCTGAGAGGTGGTCTGGCTGTAAGGCCTCACTGCACCACGTACTGCTGAGGCTTTGGTGATAGTGCTCCCTCCCTCTGAGTTAACGTCTATACGCCCCGGGGGTAGTGACTTGGGCACAGTAGTTGCTCAAGCATCAAATTATCCCATCACCTGGATGGAAAGTGGATGCACCTGTACGGGCAGACTCTGTGTGTAAATTCCTCATCCCTAAAGGCGCTGTGCCCGGGCACAGTGGACGGTTGTGGAAGCCGATGTCATGGTGTCTCCCCCAGCAGGGACCCGGCTGTCCTCTCCTCCATTCTGTGTTCCTGAGTCTGCACTGAAGCTGTTATTTCTTTGTATCCAGGAGCCATTTTGAATGGCTACACACATTTTAACTAACTGTTCCTATTTTCCTGTTTAACAATTGTGAAAACACTGCCCTTTCTTATTAAACAAAAATCAAAAACCCAGGGACATTATTTGGGTGTCAGGACAGGGCTCCACTCACTCAGATTTAACCTGGACTCTGCTCACGGGACATTTGTGACCAGCAGCACATTTTTAGAGCATGCTGCTGCCTCCCATCCTAAGAATGTCATTGCCATCACAGTCTATGTGTACAGAGGTGACTCTCTGAAGAAGCACGTATTGATAGATCAGATACCAGCCCTAAAAACAAAAACAGAATCTTTGTTTAATATTGCACTGTTTTTGCTTCACTGTGCAAAATATTTCTCATTTCCCCCTTCATTGCTGGTTCCACTAAAACATTTTAGATATAGTTAATTCCCTTTAAAAAGAGAAATCATTTAGTCAAAAGCTAGTGGTGAGTCACCACTTTTGTACGTATAGTGGGTTTTCTTAACAAAGCACAGCTTTAAGGGTCTTGCTATTGTTAAGTTAGATTAGCAATTTTATTCTTTTTTTTTTTTTTTTGAGACAGAGCCTCAAGCTGTCCCCCTGGGTAGAGTGCCGTGGCATTACAGCTCACAGCAACCTCCAACTCCTGGGCTCAAGCGAGTCTCCTGCCTCCGCCTCCCAAGTAGCTGGGAC
>CAUYTI010158950.1:0-31479 GCA_963575145.1 Galago senegalensis | reverse complement strand
AGCTGGGACCACAGGCGCCCGCCACAACGCCCGGCTATTTTTTGGTTGCAGCTGTCATTGTTGTTTGGCGGGTCCGGGCTGGGGATTCGAACCCGCCACCTTAGGTGTACGTGGCTGGTGCCTTAGCCAGTTGAGCTATAGGCACCGAGCCAGCTCCTTATTTCTCAAATTACTGGCTGTCCTCTGGTGAACAGTATAAGCTTGGATTCAGATACAATAAGACCTATGTCTTGTTCAAAGTATAAATGGGCTCATTTTTTGCTTTAAAAAAATATTTTTCAGGCATGGCACAGTGGCTCTTACTTGTACTCCTAGTGCTCTGGGAAGCTTAGGTGGGAGGATCACTTGAACTCAGGCGTATGAGACCAGCCTGAGCAAGAGTGAGAACCTGTCTCTACTAAAAACAGAAAAATTAGTCAATATTCTAATTGGTGCCTATAGTCCCAGGTTTGAGGTTGCTATGAGCTAGGCTGATGCCATGGCAACTCTATCCAACGTGACACAGTGAGACTCTCTCTCTCTCTCAGAAAAAAGTGTGTATATATATTTTAATAAACCAATTAGAACAAGAAAAACTGAATAAAGCTAGTTTTCCTTTTTTTCACAAACGACACTGTAACTGGGGATGGTAACAAATGAAATACTGCTATTAATCAACAATAGACATGGAGGGAATAAAAATTAGTAGCCATAACATTTGCTTAGAATAAAGCAATTTTATTTTTCTTTCATTTATTTAAAAAATGTCAAAATAACAAAGGAGTACAAAAGATTTTGCCGCACAGATACACTCTGTAGTGCTGACGTCAAGGCTTTCAGGGTGCCCACAAACAGAACAGTACTCGCTGTACCCAGCAGGCAAGCTTTTCTCCCTCAGCCCCCGTTACCCTACACCCTTGATAGCTTCCAATGTCCTCCACATCTTTTTGTGCCTATGTGTACCCATCATTTAGCCACTACTTATTAGTGAGAACATGGAGAGTTTATTTTTCCACTGCTGAAAGACCTCACTTAGGACTAAAAGCAGCTAACAAGGGTCAAAGATACTTCAGTCAAGAAAAATAAGAAAAATAATTTTTTTTTTAAATCACATCAACCAGTTAAAAGCAAAGATGAAAAGGAATAGCAGCTCACGGATAAGAGTATTTTTAGATCGCAGTACCATGCCACAAAGTAATTATTTATTCTACCGGGATGAGAAATGCTTAAGACATGTTTTACGATTGTTACTGTCATCGCTCGTGTTTCATTTTCTCTAAAGAATTATGAAAATGAACTTGTAGTGAATACAAGTTGTTAAAGAGAAAAATGTTTTCAAATTCTACAATACTAATGCCATTATAGTCCTAATTGATATACTTGCAGTCTTCTAAAGTCATCAACCCTTGTAAAGTGCACGAACACACGCAGACTCACAAGCCCGCATAAAATACAGACGGTCGATAGCCCCGTAAATAGATCAATGATTACAAAGATGGATTGAGGAGACAAAAAACAAGCTCTACTATTACACATGCATGAACTTCCTGACTATAAGAATAATTATACTCTAGAACTGGTTAATTGAGGGAAGCTGAAGAATCTTTTTCCCTGCAGAATCAATAGATACCCATCTGTCTTTGATGACTTGGGTGTAGCACTGCCTGGAATTGGGGGTTGGACTGGATCACCTTTGCTTCATTCTAATCATTTTGTCAGTGCCCAATGATAAGTTATGTACAATAAGCTCTCTATTATCTGAACTCAAGCAACCAGCACTCTCAAGCAACCGGTGCATGACCCAGACCAAAATCATCATCGGAGTTTCAAGATGAGGCACCATGCTGTCAGTAAGCTGATGCTTCATGTATCACTCCCATGACTCCCACGTGTCCTCAGTACCCTGAAACATCCATATTTAGGACCTCTACTGCTTTCCTGGCTAGTCACAATTGGGAATGGACTTTCTACTATTGCCATTCTACTGTCCTATGCTTTTTGTGGTACATTTTGATTACACAGTACAGGTATATTTATTGAACTATAAGCGGATTTCTAACTGCTCATACTCTGTATATGCTGTATGACATTGCTATTGTGCGTCTATTGATATGGAGATAAAAAATGAAGTGTATTATTGAATTGCAAATACAGTACAAGTAAAAAAAACCCTACTTAAATAAGTCACCACAGTTTGGGCTATCAAAAGAAGTATCTCTTCCCCTGATCTCATTCATCATTCCTTAAAACCCTCCTGTGCTATATTTTGTGCCACACTATAGCATTCTGGCCAACCCTGTGCTATGCTGGCTTTTTTTCTTCTGATTTCTCTACCACCACCCATCCCCTCCACCTATGTGGTACCAGAAATGCAGTCCTTAACCTTCTATTTGTCACTTTTTTCGCCAGAAACCTCCAGAACATTGGTGCTCATACCCCAGCAATCATTTCTTTGCATATGACTCCCGAAATCCTCTTTTCCAGTCCCAGCCTGCATTCGGACTGACAGTGAGTATTCTAATGTAAGGTTATCTACAGGATGTTTCTCTTCTGCCCTGGGAACATTTTCCCTGATTTGTCTCTTTTTGTCAGTGTTATAACCATTCTCACGATCGCCAGGATTTTCAATTACTCATTTTTTAAAATTTCTCATTTACCCCTATCTTTGGTTTTTTTACTACCCCCAATGTATTTTAGGAACTCATCATCTTTATATTTAAAATGCAATCATTTCCCTATGTCTTGTCTCCTTATGTCAAGAAATTTGGTATAAGGCGGCTAGAGTAACTCTCCTAAATACACAATTAGACCATGGCCATACTCAGTAACTTGGCATTCAAGTTGTCCACCAGTGATAAAAATGTCTCATGCTTATAGAGAGGCAAGGAATAAGTCAGAGTGAGTAAAATGTAATAGGATGTGGTAGGGCCTAAGGCAAACTAGAGAGTGTGTGACATTAAAATTTCATGATTTAAGTACTGTAAAGGCCAAAGAAAGCATATTTAAAAATATATATGTATATATACATAAAATATTTTTATATACAAAAAATATGCTTATCTATCTGTATATGATAGTGTGAGTCACTAAATTATGTTCTCTATGCCTCAACAACATGACCCCAACCAATCTACTAATCTTTTTTATATTCTTTCTCATTGTTATCCTGTATGACTTCTGAGGTATAACAGAGTAACAGACGTTATCTTTTTTTTTTTTTTTAGGTTTAATCTCACTTAGTTGCCTCTTGTAGTGTGCAACCGCAGACTCCTGGGCTCAAGCAATCCTCTCACCTCAGCCTCCCAAGTAGTTGGGATTACAGGTACCAGCTACAACGCCCAGCTGTTTTTAGAGACTGGGTCTCGCTCTAGCTCAGACTATTCTTAAACTCATGAGCTCAGGCGATCCACCCACCTCAGCCTCCCCGAGTGCTGGGATTATAGCATGAGCCACCGTGCCCGGCCCATGGCATTATCTTTTATATACCTCAAGTCTTTACCCACCATCCCCTTTTTCTTAGCCCTCTCTAATACTGAACCCTACTAGTACTTCAAAGTCCAGAACACTTCTTCCAGGAAGACCACCTTAACCTCTGTACCAGTTTTTATCCTCTTGTTTGTACCATGAACCTATTTCACACCAGCTTTTGGTTCCTTTCTCAGAATAAAATAAAATACATAAGACTACAAAAGAAACCATTATGGTAAATTAGTTATCAACATATTTATAAAAATAGTCATACAATAATAGATGTGATTCTGCTTAAAGCATTAAAAATAAGATCTAGTGGCAGCTCTAATAAATACTGCAATTTTAAAGGATTAATAAGTATAAACAATATTTCAAGATATCTGCCACAACTGCGATGTGATATGAAAATATTTATTATTTCTATTAGTGACAAAGTTAGAGTTAATACTACTTTGGTCTGTTGCCTATATTCTTAATTAAATGATGTACTAAATAGTCACTAGAACTTCATGAAAATAAAGATGCAATATTTTTCACATCTAAGTTCAGCACCTCCTTAATTTTCTCCATGGATCCCCAAAGAGAACTTTGAACCCCAGGTTATCAAATTCTGCTTTCTCCTATCTTTGCAATTATTCAGTGGTAGCAATATGCTACCTTCTATGTCAGTCATCTTTTCTCACATATGCCTTGTGAATATGAGTATAAACTCCCTTCCAAAATGCTATTTACTCAGTATTTAAAAATCATTTGCATGCACAAGTGATTTCAAATGGAACATACTTTTTTATTCTTCCCTTAACACTTCAATCACTTTTTTCAAACAGCTAGTTTCATTCCTTTGCCAATGTGCTATATGTAAGTATGTCTACAAATATTTCCTGTTTTTACCACCCATATCCTAAAAACCCTGACTAGTCTTAGATTTTTGTCTCAATAGAAAAAATTAAATTACACTGAAGCTGAACTTCAAAGCTAGGATAATGATTCCAAGAATCATCTAAATTTAGTACACATTATTTGGCA
Source organism: Galago senegalensis (assembly GCA_963575145.1). NCBI lineage: Eukaryota > Metazoa > Chordata > Mammalia > Primates > Galagidae > Galago > Galago senegalensis. The sequence continues at coordinate 27,003 of CAUYTI010158950.1, read as the reverse complement.
GGAACTCATAATTGCACATATTAAAACCTCCTCAACAACATCAGGACATGGTGCACTTTCAAATGTTTCTAGTCATTAATGAAAATATTTTAGGACATTTCAATTTCTCCCACAACGTAAACTCAGTTTCTAGTTTAAAGTTAGAAATTTTGAAATAAAGGGGGAAATTAGTATTTTTATTCATAACCTTAAAATTTAAGCTTGATCTTGCCAATTAAATAAAAGTAATTTTTTCCTAATAAGACAATTATCCTGCCAAATACCTAAAATCTATTAATTGTCTGGCAGAGAAGAGACTATTGACCCATACAAGAAGAGATAATACTAGTGTTAATTCAAGTCTCTGGGAAATGATGTATCCTTAATTGTTTTTTGTTGTTTTTCTTGTTATGAAGAGACAACCATGCTACATGAGCAACAAACTATGATTATGCATGGATGGATTTTAGCACTGTAATCAAATAGAACTTACAACAAAGTTAATCTGATAATACATATTTAATGCTATGCATTATCGATGTGCTACATGGTAATTAGACATAAATGGTAAACAGCTCATATGAATGGCAAATTGATGTTACTTTTGCATCACTGAAGCAAATGTTTCTAGGATGGGAAGAGGGCAAAGGTGTTGGTGTTCTAGTCTATTTCTTTTTTTCCTGCCTAAGAGAAGCAGTCTCTTTTGGGGGCTGGAAAACCATACAGCTGTTTCAACCCAGGAACATCCTCCTTAACACAAGATACTCAGACACTTGATTTGTGTGTGCGTGTGCGTGTGCGTGTGTGTATGTATATACATACATGTATAAACACACACACATATATATGTATGTATGTATGTATGTATGTTTGCTACAGGGCCTCACGCTGTTACCTAGGCTACAATATAGTGGCATCACCATAGCTCACTGCATCTTTAAACTCCTGGGCTTGAGTGATCCTCTTGCCTCAGCCTCCCAAGTAGTTGACAGTACAAGCATGTGCCTTCATGGCCCACTAAGTTTTTATTTTTTGTACACACAGGGTCTCACTCTTGGCCAGGCTGGTCTCTAACTCCTGGCCTAACGCCAGCCTGCCAACTTGGCCTCCCAAAGTGTTACGATTATAAGGTATGAACCACATATCAGCCTAGCAATACTAATCTCTAATAATCTTGATGACTCAGTTACTCCCTGTTTATGCCTCGTACCCACGTAGCACAATTCCAAGTATGCATATTATATTACATGTTTTCTTCCCACAGGCAGGACTAAGAAAATGAATTGATGAAGCAGGATAAGTTATGTGAAGAATTTTAGAGTATCTGGAACTTAAATGAAAATCCAGTTGGTTTAAAGAAAACAGAGTCTTTAGCAAATATAGGGCACAAAACCGAAGACAAGAAATTGGTGGGGTAGAGAAGGGAGGAGATCAAAAGCACAGATAAGTAAAAAAAGAGAAAGAGATAAAGACTTAGAAAAGGGAATGTAAATCTAAAAGGTAAGAAGAGATGACACTAGTCCAGGTCAACTCATACATGACAAGCAGGAAATGTACAGAAGCCGTGCAGGATCAACAGTTTGTAATTCTCCTTCACTCACCTTCCCAGAGTACAATCCAAGATCCAGCATAATAATGTGATTTTACAAGCAGTTTTGACTGCATAATGGACAAGATTAACTCCAGGAATTTGGACATAATTTATTGCCACCTCCAAAATGTTAGCAATTCATTCCTCCCAGCTGGATGAGACTTACCCAATTTAAAGATAGAAACATATATTGCTTTTGCTACCAAACAAATTGAAACAACAAAAAAATCCCATTTCTAAGTATAAATAAATTTCTCTATATACATTTTAAAAGCTTATTCCATATAAGGGACATTTCTAAGTAAGAAGCTCTGTTTCTGTCCTGTATTCCCTACAGAGTTGAAAATATGACTTTCCAAAAAAATGAAGATTTTAATATTATTGGCAAAAAAAATACAACAGTGCCATTCTGCATATTTCTATTCTTTCTTATTTAGCACTGCATGGTAAGGAAAAGTTACACCATTTTAATGGGTAAAATAATGGCTGCATTGATTAACTCTTCAAAATATGGTTCTATTTTTCCGTAATTTGATTACACAGAAAAGATTAGGAAGCTCAATTATTGAGTCGGAGTCACAAGTTTATTTGTCTAATTGCATTTTAAGAATAAATCCTACAACCCAAAAAAGAAAGAGAGAAAGAGAGAACTAAATCACATTTAGGCTTCATGCCTTGTGCCCTGTCATTATTTTACAAACAATTTATGGACTAAAAGAAGCAAGGCAAATGTGATCAGCTCCCAATTTCAACTCAGAGAACTATGGACTTGCTTGTTGCTCAGAAAATATTTTTTTTCCACAAAAGTATTTCTTATCAAAGAGTGACTCTTATTGATACAATCATGTGATGATAATGAAGATCTTGAATAAACTCTTTAAACCGCAAAAAGTAATCATGCCTAAATTTAAAACATATGCATGAGATAGGCCAGGTTCAGTGAGTGGCTCATGCCAAAAATCCTAGCACGCTGGGAGGCTGAGGCAGGTGAAATGCTTGAGCTCAGGAGTTTGAGACCAGCTTGAGTTAAGAGCGAGACTCCATCTCTTATACAAATAGAAAAACTAGCTGGGTGCTGTGGTGGGTGCCTGTAGTCCCAGCTACTCAAAAGGCTGAGGCAGGAGCATCACTTCAGCCCAGAAGTCTGAGGTTGCTGTAAGCTAGACTGAAGCTATGACATTCTACCTAGGGTAAAAGAGTGAGACTGTCTCACACACACACACAAAGATAAAAACTGTGATTTACAATGCAAAATAAAGGACCTTCCATCAGGATATGGCTTGTTCTAATTACAAACGCAAGTTCTCTGAGACGTAGAGAGAATCTGAGGGGGACATGATCATACTGTTGAAGTTACAGCATAAACTACTCCATTTTTTATTTTTTGAGACAGAGTCTCACTATGTCACCCTTGGTAGAATACCATGGCGTCACAGCTCACAGCAACCTCAAACTCCTAGGCTCAAGCGATTCTACTGCTTCAGCCTCCCAAGTAGCTGGGACTACAGGTGCCTGCCACAATGCCTAGCTATTTTTTGTTGTGGTTGTCATTGTTGTTTAGTTGGCCCAGGCCGGGTTCAAACTCGCCAGTCTTGGTGTATGTAGCTGGCACCATCACCACTGTGCTATGGGCACCAAGCCTACTCCAGGTCTTCTTAAAATCAAAACAAATTGCATGGTTCAAATACAAAAGACAACAAAAGAACAAAACAAAAAAACTATAATCACTATACTTTTACACAAAATATCTTGGCAGTTCTTCTTTCCAAAAATTCAAAAAGATACAGCCAAACATACCAAGAATTTAAATCATATGTTATATATGTACAGGGCTGTATTATACAAGGGGAGGTATTTTGTTTAATCCTCCCTATGACCCTGAAATTTCAGATGATGAAACAGAGGATTAGAAAGCTTAAATAGTTTGTCCACGGAGATGAAATAAAATCATGGCTTTAGAATTAAGGCAGACCTTGTTTTGAATTCCAGCTCTGCTACTCTGCCACTTATAAGCATATACGACTTTCAATAATCTCTTTAAACCTCAGATTCCTTATTTGTAAAATTATGATAATAGTATTTTTCTCATAGTATTGTGGTAGGTTTCCAGGAGATAATAAACATACAAAGTACTGGACATGATCCCCAACCCAAGTACCCATTGTTAAATAATCTTAAGTATCAATTTTACAATTATCCATTGATCTTGAGTAAGCTATTTTACGTCTTGACCTCTTGGTTTTTTCATTCATAAAATGGTAGTAACAATATCTATGTGTATTTCAGGATCATCATTGTGATGATGAAATACATGTAATTTTCTGTACAGCGAATGACAGAAAATGATATATTTACATATATGTATTCTTATATTTAAAGTGATACATAGCTAATAAATGGCAGAAACAAATAGAACCTAGACCTTCTATGTTAAGTTCTCTTACTATCTACAAGACTACCCCAACCCATCTTGATGCTTCTAATTCTTTTGTACAAATATAAAAGACCATTTTCTCAGAACTCATTGAGGAGACAGCAAACTGAAAATATTTGTGAAAATGAGTTTGAAAAGGAAACAATCCAAGTTACCTGAATTAAGGCCTCAGTCAGTACGTCTTCATTAACTTCCAAAATGGTGGTTTTTATATCTTCATATGGCATGCGATATGATCCCAGAAAAATAGCTAAAATAAAATTTGATTTTATTAAAAACAGAACAGTATTAAAATCTGAAGTCCTAATAAATACCTGATTGCTCTTTCATAGATTCAAAATATAAAAGTTCTAACACTAATACTAATTTATAGAATTCTGAACAAACAAAAACAGTTGCTCCATTTGATGGATTACTCCATCCATCTAGGCAAAATGGCCTGTTAAGATGCTCATGTTCATAGCCTCTGCATATTTAAATACAAAATAAAAATTCTACTAATAGTACTCTTGAGTATATGCTTATGCATTTTATGAAGGGCAGATAGAAAATGAACCATGAATCCTCAGAAGTTTTATTTCAAGTTGGCCTTTTAATTCCATGTACAATTTAGTGTGTCAGATGCATCCAACACAGTAATTCTAAGGAATGACAGTAAAGTGACCAAAAAAAATTTTTTTTGAGACAGAGCCTCAAGCTATTGCCCTGGGTAGAGTGCCTTGGCATCACAGCTCATAGCAACCTCCAGCTCTTGGGCTTAAGTGATTCTTCTGCCTCAGCCTCCTGAGTAGCTGGGACTAAAGGCACCCAACACAACGCCCGGCTATTTTTTGGTTGTAGTTGTCATTGTTGTTTGGCAGGCCCGAGCTGGATTTGAACCCACCAGCTCTGGTGTACGTGGCTGGCGCCTTAGCTGCTTGAGCTGTAAGTGCCCAGCCAAAGTAACCAAATTTAGAAAAAATTATAATCTACTTTGAAATTCTTCCACATAAGAAAAAAACTGTAGTGCCAAAATCATCAATGTGTTCTTGCTGACATTCCTATGGTATACTATTAGTTGTTTTACATATTGAATCATAATTTTTCCTCTCAACTTTTTCTTAGTTGTATATATATTATTTTATATTAGAATAATTCAACAAATTATACCTAGATTAGCTCATATGGTATTTTTCAAATACTCAGACAATATTTCTCATCAACATGTTCCATTCTAATCACCATTAAACACATCTCTTAAAGAACATGATGTGTTCTTATTATCAAAACCTGAATATATTTTTAAGAAATTCTTTTCATGAAAAGTGTATATGCTTTCACAGGCATCACAAGAAAAAAAAATTCTTCACTGTCTAGAGACAAATGATTAGCTGCACAGAAAGATCAAATGAGAGCTCCACAATCTAAATAAAGTTGATGGATATCAACCAGAAATTAAACACACACCATGTTGGGGAAAAAAGCACTGAATATCAACTTAATAAAGAAAATGTTCTATTGGGTAAGCAATGCACACATTTACAACAGCAAGTAGAAGACTGCTTTTCTAAGAACAACATTCCTACTGACATAAGAATGATGAGTTGTTTATTTTAATCTGATTCCCTATACCACATTCCTTAACAAAGTAACTCCCATGGTATCCTTTTGCACAATTAGAAATGCTTAATGTGTTGAAATTTCTCATGCATAATGTTTTAGCATCCTCAGAATCTAAACACAGTCTACTGTAATGACAAAAAAAAAAAAATCTGAATTCAACCCAGAGGGGAGAGTATGTCAAGGTAAAACTTAAAGGCTAACTTAAATAAAGGTGGGACTGTTCAGCTGCTTTAGCAAAAGCATACTCAAGTGCTGACTGGTTTGTTAAAGGCTTCGAGGTTCACTAACCAGTTTTAAAGCACCGTGGTTAGCAATTTAACTAGCTCATATCATAATTACTTCATATATGAAGGAACGTCAGCAAAAGATGTACCTAATTTGATAGGCGAATACTCTGAAAATATCATTTGCAGGTCTAGGCAGAAGAAAAAAACAATGGGGTGATGATCTATTCTGCCTTATGTTTCACTATGGCCTCCAATAGTGCTTTATTATCAGTACTTTTCAAAGCTTTTCTTTTTGTAAGTTTCGTCTAAACTGATCAGGGCTAAAGTATCATTTTGTCCATCCCGACTAAGTGACAAAAAGGTATCTCAAATCATACTTCTGGAAAATTTTGTTTCTAGTTGATGGAAAATATACCTGGTTCAAAAAAGTTACAATTTGGCTTAAATACATTCAACAGCCCTTTACCATCACAACCACCACCATCCTCAATGTAGAAAATACTACATACACAGATTCTGGGCTGTTTTGGAGTCCAAAACTCTCAATTCTTTCACTTTTTTCTTTGTAGGCAGAATCCTCTTATCGTCTGAAGAATCTGAATTCTTTTGCGCTGAAAGAAAAATGTTGATTCATAAACCATAATGGTACTAATGCAAGTACACGGAATAACATTAGTAAGGCATATTAACTACATTAATAAAGCTCTTTCTGAAATCAATAAATGTGTTTATTTCATTAGTTCAAGGAAGAGGATAAACATAAAAATATAGACCTGTTTAGAGGTTTCCCTACAAATTAAATATCAGCACTTAAGCAGAAACGATAAGCCAAATAGAACCAAAAATCAATTGCTCCCTCTTACCTAATGTGCAACATTAATTACTTCTTTACCAGATACCTACAACAGCACTGGAATTAAACACATAGTAAAATCTCCCTAATTTAGACTAATTGGAGGAAAAGGAAGACGTGCATTACTCCTAAAATATGCTAAATTTATACATCTCTTTAATTCAGTGAAATTGCTTGAAAGCATCTAAGGTAACTTTAACTGCTAAACACATTCCTATTTTATGTGTTTATTTATTTATGAGTCAGACTTTGTCACCCTCAATAAGAGTGCTGTACCGCCACAGCTCACAGCAACCTCAAACTCCTGTGCTGATGAAGTGATTCTCTTGCCTCAGCCTCCCAAGTAGCTAGGACTAACACGCTGCCATTTAAAAATTCTTACTGTACTGTTTTCAAGAATAGGTAGGAACCATTTGCAGGTTGCACAACTGTAGCACCCATCTGTATACAAATAATTAAAGAACTCAAAGATGTAGCCTTTTGAGTAAGTTGGCTTTGTTTCTGTCACCATTTAAAAAATACTACTTGCTTTCTTAGAATAGAAGATTTACTTTTGCCTTCTTCAGAAAGCAACCCTATACTTTGAAACAGTTAAAAGGACAGAAACCGTAAGGAGGGAGTGACAGTACTAAGAAGTGGTTTTAGCTCCTCATAACCTCCATCAGTCCACCTCTCAAATAAGTCAGCCCCTCCCCCCCAACAAATGTGACAGTCTGCTATGAAAATGAAACATGAAGTCAAATTCCTAAACCCCACCTGAACAGAAATTCTACAACTATCATTACCCTCAAGGGTTAGCACTTTACCTCTTCCAATATAAAAATAGAGTTGTAGGTAATGGCACCATCAAAAAATATTAGAAAAGTAAAGCCAACATTTTTTTCAATCAAGTAGAGTGTTAGGCTCTAGCACCCAAATAAATTCATGTGCAAAATTTCATTACTGATTCATAGAGGTATAATTATACTGTTTCTTTATCACTGTTTTGAGGAATAATGGTATTTATTGTTTTAATTCATCTAATCTTTGTTAAGGAAATCACAAGGGAATTATTGATTTTCATTTTTAGAGGAAAAGTAACATATAACCACAATGCATTTTTGTTAAGGAAATGTATTCATGGATGTTAGCATGTTGGAAACCTGCAATGTGCTACAGAATTCATCAAAATATTGTCAGCCCTACCAATATCATACTTTCAAGGTCTGGAAAAAATAATTCTTTGTCTTTTTATATGGAACCAGAAAAAACCCCGATAGCTAAAGCAATTATTCTTAGTATATAAAAACAAAGCGGGGAGCATCAGCCTACCAGATATTAGACTGTACTACAAGGCCATAGTGATGAAAACAGCATGGCCCTGGGACAAAAATAGAGACATAGACATCTGGAAACAAATAGAAAACCATGAGATGAAACTAACATCTTACAGCCAGCTAATTTCTGATAAACCAAACAAGAACATAAACTAGGGGGAAAATCCCTATTCAATAAGTGATGCTGGGAGAACTGGATAACCACATGTAAAAGACTGAAACTGGACTGGCACCTTTCTCCACTCACTAACATGAAACAATACAAATCCTCAAAGAAGAGTGGGGAAAACACTTGAAGTTATCAGCCTGAGAAAAGATTTTATGAAGAAGACTTCAGTGGCAATTACGCCACCAACAAAAATAAACAAATGGGACTTAATTAAACTGAATTGCTTCTGTATAGTTAAGGAGACAACAAGCAAAGCAAATAGACAACCATCAGAATGGGGAAAGATATTTGCATCTTATGAATCAGACAAAGAGTTGATAACTTGGACCTACAGAAAACTCAAATTAATCAACATGAAAAGAGCCAACAATCCCTTATATCAATGGGCAAGAGAGATGAAAAGAACTTCCTTTAAAGAAGACAGATGAATGGCTAACAAACACATGAAACAATGCTCTTCATCCCTAATTATCAGAGAAATGCAAATCAAAACCACAGTAAGATATCACCTAACCCCAAGAGAGAATGGCTCACATCACAAAATCTCGAAGCTGCAGATGCTGGTGTGGATGTGGAGAGAAGGGAACACTTTTACACTGCTGCTGGGACTGTAAACTAATGCAACCTTTTAGGAAGGAAATATGCAGAACCCTCAAAGAAGTCAAACTAGACCTCCCATTTGATCCTGCAATCCCATTACTGGGCATCTAGCCAGAAGAAAACAAAATCCTTTTGTCATAAAGACATTTGCACTAGACTATTTAGCGCAGCTCAGTTTACAACTGCCAACTTGTGGAAACAACCCAAATGCCCACCAACCTAGGAATGAATTAATAAGCTATGGTATATGTATACCATGAAATGCTATTTAGCCATTAAAAAGAATGGAGACTTTACATCTTTTGTATCAACCTGGATGGAGGTGGAATGCACTCTTCTTAGTAAAGCATCACAAGAATGGAGAAGCCAGAATCCAATGTACTCAATTCTGATATGAAGACAAATTGATGACCTAGCACATGGTGGGGGGGGGGTAGAAGAATGGGCGAGTAGAGAGAAGGAAGGAGGGAGGGGGTGGTGGATTACAATTTACAATTTTCAGAGGGATTTTTTTTACCTTACAAATGCAATCAGTGTAACCTGGTTCTTTGTACCCTCAATAAATCCCTAGCAATAAAAAAAATATATTGCCAGCCCATTAAGACTCCTTTTGTTTTAATGATGTAAAATATAGAAAAAATAAATGAGCTTACTACAGAAATAATAATAAAATAAATTACCTGATAAGTAAAGTCCTAACAGTCCTAAGTTGTGCCCAACTGGCCAATTTAAAGTATTATAGTCTGAGACTGGATAATGATTTCTAGTGAAAATTATGGTCTTATGAGAGATGGCAAGTAGTTTGCTATGTTGACTCACACAATAGTCATTGCTGCTACTGAAAGAAAAAATGACTTTTAATATATTTATTTTAAAATCAATACAAATATTCATCAAAGGAATATTTTCCCTAAGAGCACAGTATCTTTCCTATGCAATAATCAACAATTTAATGTTCAAGTCACCTCCAGTTTAAGACTACTGTATATAAAGAAATAATAATCCAACAACCATTTCTTATCTATAAAAAGGGATCTGAATTGTTTTGAAACCACTTCTAGAATCATTCAGAAATTTCAACCCAGTCAAAGAAATAGGCAAGAAAATTGTCCTAGTCTCTTTTTTTTTTTTTTTTGAGACAGAGCCTCAAGCTGTCCCCCTGGGTAGAGTGCTATGGCATCACAGCTCACAGCAACCTCCAACTCCCGGGCTCAAGCAAGTCTCTTGCCTCCGCCTCCCAAGTAGCTGAGACCGCAGGTACCCGCTACAAAGCCTGGCCATTTTTTGTTTGCAGTCATCATTGCTGTTTGGCAGGCCCAGGCTAGATTCGAACCCACCACCCTGGGTGTATGTGGCTGGCGCCTTAGCCACTTGAGCCACAGGCTCTGAGCCCCTAGTCTCTTAATATGCCTTAAACTCTACTATGGAAGACAATTAAGTGCATTCAGGATGAAAATGCTATTGAATGAAGAATATATTAAAATTATTCTGAAAAATAGCAAGATTCTTACTAATCTACATGTAGATAATGCTCATTTGGTATAACTTAATTTTTTGGATTTTTTTATCAAAATATAATGTAACCTCTGCCCCTTTCAAATAAACAAATTATTAAAAATTAAGAATAGATGTCTGTAATATCTAAAGTTCACAGTTTTATTTTTTGAATCTTCAGATACAGAAGAACCTCTGTAAGGGGCTGTAAGAAACTAGTAAACAAATGGAGGTGGTGAACATAAGGAACTAGGCCTACTGTACTGATATATACATGTGGTACATATCTGGTCTATGAAAATTAGATCAACTTTAGGAGGTGGTCAATGTAGGGAAGTAGTCAACTGAAGGTTCTACTATATTTTCTATGTGTTATACAACTTGGTCTAAATCCTGGGGTCAAAAACTGATAAGAAGTCCATGAGTGGTCAGTGTTGTTTTTAGAATCACTAGAGTAAAACAAATATACAATAGTTGCTTAAACAGACAGGTTTTCAAAAATAATCTTACGTTTGCCTTGATAAGGAGCTATTGATCAGTAGCTATTATTGCCCTTGGCCTTCTTGTTTTTAAAAGCATTCCTTACGGATCACAACCAAAGGCTCAGATAAATAGAGAATTCAAAGAATAGTAATGAGACCTCAAACATTCCTACAGTATTGACGACTTCATATGTTAAGAACTGCCTACTTTCATGGTGACTTCAAAATGTCACTACTCCTAGAATACTTTTATTCTAAGTATGTTTCTAATGCTTACAAAACTTAAAATAAGTAAATTAAAGCAATTCTATAATTATTTGTAAATACTTGGATGGGACTGATAAGTTTACGTAAGGTTCAATACAACAACTTTAGGAATTGATTTTGTCATCACTTGTCCTGTGGTACTCAGGTTCATAATAAGGCCTCTAGTTAAATATGATCACCCTGTGCAAATGAGAAACTATATCGCAACTGGGTTTGAATCCAATGGATTAAATTAATTTGAGTGTTTAAACTGGCACTGCTAATCGACAGATAATAATGAGACATTATAAAATACTGTTTGTAGGAAGATAATGATGCTAATAATAAAGACATTTGTATCATTAAGAATATGTTAACATCAAGATACTCATTATCTAAGATAAAATGCCCACTGAGTATTCTTATATTTCCTTTAATACATGGATTTTTACAAGCAATTGCACTATAAATTTATTCCTTTACAACTGAGGGATGTTCATCAGCATAAATAAAGTATTTAACATGGTTATATTCTTTTCCCAATCTAATTTAAGCAATGTTCAGGAATCCCCTATTAATATGTGCTATCCCAGTGGATGTACAGAACATATGGCAAGATGTTTATCTTTTGTACAAAGTAGTAAGATATTTGAAATGGGTGGCATGGATGATATACATAGCAATAACTAATCATAAATCATAATAAAATTTATATAACTACTTTATGTATCTCAAGAAGGCACTGGAAAAGAATAATTCCCACAGTCAGAATCAATAACATTCATTCACTCATTCATTCATCCAGCAAATATTAGTTAAACACTTACTTTGTGTTAGCCTAGCATGAGCATACAATGCTATATAAGACTTAAATACCGTCTCATATCTGATGGTCATATGTAAACCACATGGAAGGATCCCCAAAAGTTAATTAACATTTATAGTTTCCTTTATGTGTAACAAAATAGCTTGGAGGAACACATACCTATCAGTCAGTGAATTCTCTTTTTGCTACTATAAGCCATAGTTCCATATATTAAGTAATAGTGTATCTTTGACACAGCACAAACTACTGTTCTACATCATATTATAAGGAATATGAGGAGAAGTAAGCATATGACATGACACTTCCTATTAAGTACTACTTAAAAACGTAGGGTAAATGAAGCTAATAATACCAGTGATAAAAACACACTGAAAATTTATTTAACTTTATACATATGTATATTTAGCAAGTAAATGCCCAACTGTTCTTTTAGCTATATCATAAAAATATAAGCATTATGATCTATATATGCATATATTTTATCCATATGGACAAATTGAGAAGTGATTCTAGCTAAATGGAAATAGGTCTTATTTTATCTCAATTAGTAATTTGAGAATGTTAAAATGAATACAAGAATGGCAATGGCAGGTAGAGAAAATCTACAATTTTTGTGTGTGATAGATACAATGAATTTTCATTTGTTATTTTCCATTCTCTATTTTGAATCATCTTTGCATTTCTTTTTTTTTTCAATTGATTATCTTATTTATTATCTAATAGAAATGGCTCTTAAACATTTAAACAAAGTTGAAATTCACTAACAATAACAGAAATTCTAAATAAAATTATATGGTACCATTTTTATCTTATTTATTACCTTATTAAATCTGATTTCCAAGAATCAGAAGTCTAACAATACATTGGTGAAGCTGAGCATAAATGAGTTCTTCTCCTCTGCATGAATGTGAAATAAGTGCCGCATTTACGATGGCAATCTGTCAATGTCCACCAAATTCTAAAAGTAGCTTCCCTTGGTCCTAGCAACCCTCTAGCTACAAATTTGTCCTTTAGAAATACCCCAGCACATTCTCAGCATCGTTCCAAAATGGAATGTATTAGTTGTATTCCCACCAGCAATGCAGACGTGTTCCCTTTTCTCCATATCCACGCCAACATCTCTGGTTTGGGGATGCAGGCTCATCTTACTGGAGTTAGATAATATCTCAGAGTGGTTTTGATTTACATGGTCTGATGATTAAAGATGAGCATTTTTTTTTTGGAACCAACAATCCTATCTATCACTGAGCAAGAGACATGAACAGAACCTCCTCTGAGGAAGACAGATGAATGGCTAAGAAACATTTGAAAAAATGCTCATCGTCCCTGATCATCAGAGAAATGAAAATCAAAACCACCCTGAGATATCCCCTAACCCCAGTGAGAATGGCCCACATCACAAAGTCTCAATGCTACAGATGCTGTCATGGATGTGGAGAGAAGGGAACATTTTTACACTGCTGGTGGGACTGCAAACTAATACAACCTTTTTGCAAGGAAGTATGCAGAATCCTAAAAGAACTCAAATTAGACCTCTCCTTTGATCCTGGAATCCCATTACTAGGCATCTACCTAGAAGGAAAAAAACCCTTTTATCATAAGGACATTTGCACTAGACTGTTTACCTCAGCTCAGTTTACAATTGCCAAAATGTAGAAACAACCTAAATGCCCACCAACCCAAGAATGGATTAACAATCTGTGGTATATGTATACCATGGAATATCATTCAGCCACCATAAAAGATGGAGACTTTATATCTTTTATATTAACTTGGATAGAGTTGAGACACATTCTTCTTAGCAAAGTATCAAAGAATGGAGAAGCAAGAAACCAACGTAATCAATTCTAATATGAAGCCAGTAGACAATCCAATATATACCCAAATCAGAAAAAAACTCAAATCATTTCAAGGTTCGGGGCAGAGGAACAAGGGAGTGGGGAGAAGGGAGGAGAGAGGAAGATGGGGGTACTCACACAATGTTATTGTGTATAGCACACCTCTTGGAGGTGGGATACAATTATAAGAGAGACTTTACCTAGCAAATACAAACACTGTCACCTAATTCTTTGTACCCTCAGTTAACCGGAAACAATAAAAAATGATATAACTAAATGGCAACTTCCGTTCATTCTGGGTGGCTGAGAGATGGGAGTTTATTGTGTTCACCTATCTAATTTTCCATTTTTCAACATAAAAACAAAAAAGCATGTGACTAAATTACCAAAATATTCCCATCAATTTTTATAGTTTATTATTGTTAGGCTAGGGAGTCCCAAGGGCCACAAGTGGTGAGGAATCACAAACAACATGAAAGAGAACAGCAAAAAACGCAAGTAAAGAATAGTCAGTCTGGTAAACACTCAGAAGTTTGTGTTCAATTATTATCGAGTCTGTTTTGTGCAAAAGAGCACATTTGTTTACCAAACCTTGAGAGGAAAAGCTGATGCAATATGCACTAAGAGATTGCATTCCTTTCCCCCATTACATGCTACCTATTACAGCTGTGAAGCTTCCCTTTTCCAAGTTGCCTACAGCTGCACGGTAACTAAGGCATCCCACAGAAAGGTAGATTTCATTCCAACACCTGCGTAGTTCCTGAAGCACTAGGAATGGCATTACCAAGAGTCTTCCTCAAGTTCAGAGCACGTTAAACAAGACTAATGGTTCTAACGGTGGGGATAACACACACATACTTTGTAACGATTTCCTAATTAAGGAACAGATCTTCCTGGTTGTAGTTTATACAAGAACCTCCCCCCCACAAAATCAGGAAGCACATGTTACTGCAAATTAACATCTGCATAACTAATATACTTGTACACCTGTTCATTAAGCCAATTACTGAACACTGCTAAATGTCACCAGAACACTAGGTTTAACAACATGCATAGGTAATGCTGTATATTTTCAAATGGGCCTCAATAGTTCTGCAGGTAACGTGTATTTTAGAAAGGACAAATAAAGTTGTCTAGAGGTTCTAGGGAAGAATTTTCCTTGTCTGGAGTGGTCATTTAAACACCAGAATTGAAGTATGGTTCTTATCTCAAACCGCTATAGTCATACCTCACTTCATGACAGGGATACAAGTCAATTTGGTCATTGTGTGACCATCACAGCATAAACCTAAATACTGCAGCCTACTACACACCTAACGTATATAGTACAGCCTCTTGCTCCTAGGTTACAAACCTATACAGCATGCTACTAAACTGAGTACTATAGACAACTGTAGCACAATGGTAAGTACAATATTTGTTTATCTAACCATGTAAACATAGAAAAGGTACAGTAAAAATATGATGCACGAGGTAAAACATGGTACACCTGCATAGGGCACTAACCATGAATTGAACTTGGAGAACTGGAAGTTGTTCTGGGTGAGTCAGTGAGTGTTCAGTGGAAGTGAAGGCCTAGGACATGACTATCCACTACTGTAGACTCTATAAACACTGTATGCTAAGGTTGTGTTAAAAGGATAAAAATGTCTTTTCTTTAATAATAAATTAACTTTAGATTAGTGTAACTTTTTAACTTTATACATTTTTAATCTTTCTAACTTTTTGACTCCTGTGAAGTAACGCAGATTACACCATAAACACATTGCACAGCTGTACAAAATTATTTTATTTCTTTATATCCATATTCTGTAAGCTTTTTTTCCTTTTTTTTATTGTTTGGGATTCATTGACAGTACAAAGAATTAGGTCATATTGATTGCATATGTTAGATAAAGTCCCTCTTGTAATTGTGTCCCATCCCCAAGAGGTGTGCCATGCACTGCAACTCCCCAAGAGAACATTCCTTTTAAAAACACAGTTTGGGCTTACATCACACCCAGGCTTCTCATTTAATATGGTCCGTCTTAGCCTGGTGCAAATCCTGCACTCAATTTAGTTTAATACAGAATGCAGTTAACTTTTTGTTTAAGAGTAAACAAAGTAACACCACGTAATATTTATAGCCAAGGTTTCAATTTGACAATGTAGGACTTTTAAAGTCTTGAAGCATGTCTAGAAGATTACTGTTGTAGATTCCACCAGGGATTTATGAAGGTTAACTGCTGGGAAACTGCTTATCCTAGAAGAAGCTACTTTGCTAGCTCCTCCTCATCTTCTGGTAACTTCCACTTGGTTGTCTAATAGACTTCTCAAATTTACCACATCCCAAACCAGACTCCTAATTTTCCTCTCAAACCTTTTCTTCTCACACTCTCCACCATTTCAACAAATGGCAACTCAGCCCTTCCAACTGTTCAAGCAAAGAAAAAAAAATGCGGAGTTGTCAAAAACTCTTCTCTCTCATAGATCACATTCCAGTCTCTGACAAATCCAACATTAATTCACCTCTCGTCACCCCCATTATTATGGAAGTGTTACTAGCTATCATCACTTGGAGCCCGGGTTATTGTAGTAACCTCATATCCAGGCTCCCTTCTGCTCCCCCACCTTCTTTCTACCCTGCAAATTAATTAATTAATGTTACACTTCTGTTCAAAACCCTCCAATGGCCTCCTATCTTACTCATAGAGAAAACAATTCTTCCGTAATAGCCTAGAGTACCCTACTTTATTTCAAGTCTGTTGCTTAGGTACTTGGACCTCATTCCCTACGACTTTCCTCTCATTCTCTCTATGTCAGCCACACTAACTTCCTCTCTGTTTTTGAAATATATGAAACCAACTCCCCATAAGAAGGGCCTTTATACTTGATGTTCTGTCATCACCAGGCTGTCCCTGGCTCCATCGCTCTCGCCATTAAAGATAATACAGCTCAACATCACAACATCTCCCTCTTGGCCTTCCCTTTTCTCTTTGCCTGCTTCGTTTTTCTCCGTAGAAATTATCACCATCCAACATAGGCCATGTCTTACTTGTTTATTATTTATATCTTCCACTTGAGGTAAGCTCCATTAAAAAGAGAATCTGTTACTTTTTTTGTTCAGTGTTATACACAAGCATCTAGAATTGTGCCTGGGAAAGAATAGGCACTTCAATCATTTTAGAATTTATCTTACATACATACATTCCCACTGGTACAAGATGATTTATGTATAAAGCAATGTATTCCACTATTGTTAACAGCAAAAAATTATAACTTTTTACCAACTGGAAATAGATTTAATAAATTATAGTACACTGGGCATGGCTTATAATAGCAAAAGATTCGAAATGCCCCCCAATATCTCATCAAGAGAAGACTGTTTAATTAAACTATACTATACTCAATGGTCTACTCTGCTGCTATATTAGGGACCCAGGAAGCTTTCTATGGAATAATATGGAATTATCTTTAATAAACATTATTAGGCGAAATAATATATATAAGACCGTGTAGTATATGTTACCATATGGAAAAAAGAGGGAAGAATATTTACAGGTATATGCATAAAATATTACTGGGAGGACGTACAAGACGTGAATTACAATAGTTACTTTTAGAAAGAGAACTAAGGTGGAGGACAGAGGTGAGAGGAAGGCCTTTCATTCTACTATTTTCTGCCTAATGGATTTTTAACCATATAAATATCTCTACCAAAAATGAAGAGAAAAAGAAACATAGTGATTGCATCACTAATGCCTCTAATATATGAATGCATAGTAGAGAAATGTTCTGTGGCACAAATTGGGGAAAATGTACTTTGTCCAGTCAGGATTGCACCAGAGAAAATAAGTATGAGCTTCCAAATAGCACCAATAACAGTCAAAGCAGACAAAGAGCAAAATGATATGCACCGCAGTAATCTCATAACCAGTCTCTAGCAACCTAGAGGAACACTAGAATATATGAAATAAGCAAAATTTTAACAACTACATGTTATGAGTAGTGGGGGATTTAAAGAAGCTCTGCTCTCAACATGGCTAATGAATTCCACTTTCTTTACAACTGTATTATGTTTAAAAGCCACATTTCTTTACTATATTCTATTTTAATGGACAAACAACAATTGTATATATTTGTAGGGTGCCATGTGATGTTTTGATATATGTATACATTGTAAAATGATTAAACGAGGCTAATTAACGTATCTGTCACCTACTTAACATTTTTTGGTGGCAATCTATTATTTTAGCAATTTTGAAATATAATTATTAATTACAGTCATCATGCTGTGCAATAGCTCACAAATGAAACTTATTCCTCCTGTCTAACTGAAACTTCGTATCCTTTGACTTACTTTCCCCTTTGCTCCTCCCAGCCTCTGGTAATCATCATTCTACGCTCTACCTATGAGTTCAACTCTTTTTAGATCTTAAATAAAATTGAGATCGTGCCAATATTTGTCTTTCTGTGGCTGGCACTCCCATGTTCATTGTAGCATTATTCACAATAGCCAAGATATGAAAACAACCTAAGTATCCACCAGTGATGAATGGAGTTTTAAAATGCAGTATAGTAGAACCGCCATAGTTGACCATCACTGTACATTGACCACTTCATTAAGTTGACATAATTTCCATACAATTGACATGTACCACATATCAGTAGACCTAGTTCCTCATGTTGATCACCTCCATTTGTTGACCAGTTTCTTATAGTCCCTTGGGTGGTCAATTTACAGAAGTTCTACTGCATATATGCAAAACAAAATATTCTTTGGTCTTTAAAAAGAATGAAATTCTGTGATTTGCAATAATAAGAAAGAACCTAGAGGACATTATGTTAAGCTATACCTATTATTTCTCACCACTGGTAAAAATACATTCATTTTCCTATTCACTATTTATGATTTATAAAAGAAAATCAAACTATAATAAATATTAAAATATCTGCACAAACATCTTCTGTACATGCAAAAATAGCAATGCTGCTACAAAAACAGAACTATTGGTTGGCATACAGCATTATCATGTCTATAAAAATGCCCGAATTCACTGTATGAAAGTAATTTAAGAGTTCCAATTAGTTAAAATGTCTGCAGGGATACTTTGAAAGTTAAATATATAAAAGTCAAGGACTTCTTAGACATTATATATCCAAGTAAGCTACCCCGGAAAATTCCTAAACCAGTTAGGGAGAAACAGAGAGGACTTTAGTTCTTACAACTGAAGACAAGGACTAATTCAAGTTTATTTCTTGTGTAATAATTTCCTTGGTTTTATTTTTACTCCAAGATTAATATAACCTGGGAATATATTGGTCATAAATATTAATTAAAAGTATATATACAACTACCATCAGGCACTGCATTGGATGAGTTTTCTCAGTAGCTGTACAAGGTAGGTAATTGCATTAATCTGCTAATCACCAAAATACCACAGACTGCATAGTTCAAAGAACAGAAATTTATTTCTCACAGTTCTGAAAGTGGGAAATTCAAAGTCAAGGAGCCACCAGGGTAGATTTTATTCTGAGTTCCTTGTTAGCTTGTAAATAGCCATCATCTTCCTGTGTATTCACAAGGCCTTTCCTCAGTTTGTAGATGGAGAAAGAGAAAGGGAGCTATCCAATGTCTCTTCTTATAAAGATACTACTCCTATCTGACCAGGGCCCTATCCTTATGAACTCATTTAACTTTATTTTATGTATGTATGTATGTATTTTTTGAGACAGAGTCTTATTCTGTCACCTTCAGTAGAGTGCTGTGGCATCATAAGCTCACAGCAAACTCAAACTCTTGGGCTCAAGTGCCTCAATCCTCTTGCCTCAGCCTCCTCCTGAGTAGCTGGGACTACCAGCGCCCACCACTATGCCCAGCTAGTTTGTCTATTTTATAGTGAAGACAGGGTCTCGCTCTTGCTCAGGCTGTTCTCAAACCCCTGAGCTTAGGCAATCCACCAGCCTCAGCCTCCCAGAATGGTAGTGTTACAGACATGAGCCAGAGGCCCAGCCTTCATCTAACTTTACTATCTGTAAAGGCCCCAGCTCCTAATACAGTAATACCTGAGGTTAGAACTTCAAAATAATGCATTTTGGAGAGAGACAACATTAAATCCATTCCAGTATTATTATTCCTGTTTTATAAATAAGAAAACAGATGTCCTCAGAGATTTGTGAATGATCTCAGAGAAAAGTGAAATGACAAGAGGTAGAATTTAATTCAGGGTGTGTGGCCCCAAAACATCTGCTATCGCCAGTAGGCTCCACAATTCTTTATAGATATACTGGAAGGAGACTCACAGTTGCCTCCTGTATGTTTATTATTAAATAATTTGAGGTAAGAAGGTTCAGTGGAGATGCTGAAGATAGCCCATGGTTTTAATATTCCTCCTAGAGTTCTTCCTTAAGGACTAACCAAAGTGCTTTCCTGTGCCTTCCTGAATATTAAATCAAAGCTGTGGTTTCTTTTTTCTATACATGGCTTTGTATCCTTACTTGTTCAAATTGGATTTCTGAATCTGGTAGTCAGTAATCCTTGCAAAAAGCGCTGGGAATTATTTATTTTTTTATGGTTGCAGGGGAAAATGAATATCAAAGAATACAGATGGAGTAGTAGCTTGGGGTAGGTGTTCCAAACCTACCTAGTCCAGTCTTCTAAAGTGATTTTTATGTAATTTATGAACAGAGAACTAGAGTGAGAGCTCTGGAGATTATGTCAGGGATCCAAGGGCTCATAGAAGTCACCAGATGTAAAAAATCGTTGGGCAGAGTGGAGCAATAGGAACACTGTAGACACAGGTGTGATGAATAAGCCCAAGCCAAAAAAAAAACAGTAGCTGACTAGTTTATGATCACTTCTAACCGCCCCCCTCCCAACATATACTTCCAGACTCACCCAGGAAAGCCTAGAAAAGAATCTGAGACAAATTCTAGGAATCATATAGGCAGGGGTTTAGAACTGAGCTTGCAGCTATTAACAAGAAAATATTTATCAACTGTGAAGTATAGAAATTTAGATTACATATACCACATGGCTAATGACACCTGCTTCATAGCAGTGTTATGAGAAAGAAATGGAACAAACATGTAAAACTTGTAATATAACATGTAGGTCAGCAAACATTTTCTGTATAGGGCCACACAGACTTCCTATTGTAACAACTCAACTCAGTCATTGATTGTAGTGCAAAGGCAGCCATAAATAATAAGTAAACGAATAAGCATGGAAGAATTTCAATAATGTCTTGTACAAGAAATAATAGGTGGCTGACCATATTTGGACTGCAGGCTCTAGTTTGCCACCCGGACATAATAGATGCTCAATAAGTATCTGGTTCCTTAACCCTTCCCTTATGCAATTAGGGTTCATTTATTCTTGATTCCACTTTTGAAAATGTGAGTAAATATTCAAAATATCCCTTGCTACAATACTTGACTGATAATTCTGTTTTTTTAATAAGGTACACATAATCAAACACATTTATACTCCTCATAGATTTTCAAATGTGTCAATCCTGTAGGGATTATTTGATCCCATATCCTAGTGTCCTTTATGGTATTATCCATATATTGTCATGTAATTTTTTCATATGTCTACAAGAAAATAACCAGAAGAGCAAATCAACCTTAATAAAAATTATCAAGTTAGTTTCTACCATCCAATAATTATTGGGGTTGAATGAGAACTCATATGGAGGTACAGTACTTACTAATGCTTCACTTGGGATACACTGGTTTCTAATACAATGAAAAACAACATTCTATAAAACATGTACATAAATCATACCTTTGAATTTAATATAATACAGTTTTTTACTCTATACACATGAAAATATTCTTGAATATCTCAATTTGGTTTGTTGCTGACTGAGCTCAATGGGAAACAACCAGAGTTACATTGTCCCTGTTTCCCTGGTTTGGATTCCAACTGATTTCAATTTTATCTTTCTGCAGTAGTTTTCTTTAGTTCAGAAACCACATCAGTATATTCCGTTGAAGATGATCAGAGCATTAAAAAAAAAAATTGGGGAGGGTAAGAGACGAAGTACTTAAACTTTCCACTTCTTTCTTTCTTTCTTTTTGAAGTCAAGTTTAGTCTGTTGGTGACTATATGAAAGCAGAAAAGTAATATTTGAAATCATTTCAGAAATGTGGAAAGACATGATAAGAGTAAGATTCATATAATATTTAAGTTCTCCTTAGGACAAACAGACTCATAACCCTCTCTTCCTTTGGCACCTATAATCCTCTCTGCTATACTCTCAAGCTTCTTACAAAAATGTCAAATACCATCTCTGTGTCCTTTCCTCCTATTCTCTCACCTACTTGTAATCTAACACAACCACACTTACTGAATCAGAATGTTGGAATCTCCATAGAAAGGGCCTCAGATCTTTATCACTTACAAATACTGAGTTAATTCTGGCTGTTAGCAAGGTTTGGGAAAACTGCTCTATAGCACATAGCACAACACTGTAACAGCTTAATAAATACTTCCCAAATAGAAAACTGCAAGTATTGTCCACACTAATTGATGAAGTTTCCCTTTGTAATTTCTTCCATATCTCCAAATCTAACGTTGAAGGCAATACTTGGTCAAAAGTTGGCTCATGGCTCAGCGCCTATAGCTCAAGTGGCTAAGGCGCCCGCCACATACACCAGAGCTGGCGGGTTCAAATCCAGCCCAGGCCTGCCAAGCAATGACAACTCCAAGCAAAAAATAGCTAGGTGTTGTGGCGGGCTCCTGTAGTCCCAGCTACTCAGGAGGCTGAGGTAAGAAAATCGCTTAAGCCCAGGAGTTGGAGGTTGCTGTGAGCTATGAGCTGTGAGCTGGGCACTTTACCCAGGGAAATAGCTTCAGGGTCCATCTCAAAAAAAAGTTGTCTCACAGTAATAACAAATGATAAGATTTTAAGAGAAAGCATAGGATCCTCAAGGTACATTCAGTTTACTCTATGACTCTGCTAGGGATATAGAAGTTTGGGGAATAAATAAGAATGCATTTAATGCATTAATTAAAACCATCTATATATACCATAAATACTAAAATAAATATTAGATACCATTGCCTCGCTCCCCTCTTGTAAGTGCAGTTGTCACAAGGGCAGAAGAGATGACAAAGAGAAAAACAATAATCTTCTATCAAAAAGGAAAGTAAAAGGTAGTTGAAACATAAATTTATTCTTGCTTATTACTACCCAAACACTCCTATTTTCCCAGGGCACTGAAAACAATCAAGGCAGGCCAGGACTTGAAATATGTGAAATAAGAAGACACAAAATATTTCATTCAATAAAAGTTGGAGTCTTCAAAAAAGGGAAAATTCTGTCTAACCAAACTTCAGAGTTGAGCTAGACAAAAATGCTAAGCAAGTACACCATAGTTCACTTCATTGTTTTGACTATGTAATCAGTTTAAAGCTTATATGATTTAGAACAACAGATCTTAAAGAACCAAACTCTAGTGAAAGTGTATTTTCCTAAATACAATACTCTGCTTTAGGGTAAGGTCAATTCCAGTTATGTTCCTAGCTCTATAACATGCTGATGACACCTATAAGCAATGAAAATAATGGTAACCTGAGTTCAACATGTAAGCTGTGTATCAACACAAATGGAGTCAACTTGTACACAAACTCATCAATAGGTGAGCTCAGCTGCTCAGTTAAATACTGAGTCACTGATAATCATAAGTGGTGTGTGCGCCTCTGCATGTGTGTATCATGAAATACATTATATTTAATATAGTTAGGCACTGAGCTTCCATGAGGTACTTATTCTACTAAATGCCAGAAACAGTTCGGACTGAAAGCTTTCACAAATTAAAATAGAAAAAAAAAAAAAAGAATTCTTGGAAGAGGGCCCAGCTATAACTCTTTCTCTTTGAAAACTAGCTTTTAATAATAATAATATATTCAGTGCTGTAGAGCATTTTTAATACTACTGCAAAAGAGGCAATATTGAACAAGAATGTAAGTCTAGTCATTTATTGTAGAATAATTGGCAATTGCCTACTGTGTACCTTTTATTAATTTTTGAGGCCCCAAAATTAGACAATAGAGGGCCCTATGCTGTTTATAATGGCACAGATAAGATGAAAGCAATTATTATGATTCAACACTAAAACTCAAGGAAAAGCAAAACTAAAATGGATACTGTATCCTCGATTGTTGGCCCCTAAAATTCTTACTAGTTTTCCAAAATTTATAGACCACAGATAGTGCTATTACCATATAAAGTTAAAAAAAAAAAGAAAAGGAAAAAAAACTTATAAAGCTTAGAATGATCTCTGCTTTATGTAGAAAAAAAAGATCAGAAATACCTCTAATTGAAGGCTTTACTGGAAGCTTAGTGAAGATAAAAGAGAAGGTAATAGCCCAGGTAAGAAGCAGCTGCTAATAGTCTCAGACAGCAAATAAATTTGACTGTATCAGGACAGCAACCTGCTGACTCTTTTTCTTCGCAAACTATTTCAAACCTGCTGTGCTCACCATTAGGCTGGCCTTTACTTCACCCCAGCCACTTCAGACCTATCACTGTGGGAGATCATTGTTGCTTCTCTCATGGCTGCCACCAAAGTGTGCGTCTGCTTTTAGCACAGAACACTTTGAATCTGAACTTAAGCACTGGTTATAACTACAGAGATGGAGCAGTACGCCAATACATAAAATCGGGAACATAAGTGTCATAAAGAAATACAATCAAATTAAAATCTTCAAACTGGCTTATAAGAAATGAAAGATTCCTACTTCTTACGGGAAACTCATTTGAAAATATCTCTTAAAGCACATGAACTCCAAAGTTGAGTGTGACAATCCATGAACAAGAACAAAAGAAGCACTAATACAGTTCGCCCTTGAATAACACAGGTTTGAACTGTGCAGATCCATTCATGCATGGATTTTCTTCCCACCTCTGCCACCCCTAAGACAACACCAACCCCTCCTCTTCTGCTTCTTTTTCTGCCTGCTTAACACAAAGACAAAGAGGAAGAAGACCATTATCATGACCCTCTTCCACTAAATGAATAGAAAATGTATTTTCTCTTCCTATGATTTTCTTAATAACATTTTCTTTATTCTAGCTCACTTTATAATAAGAATACAATATATAAATGTATAACACACATAACATATAAAATATGTTCATCAACTGTTTATGTTATCAGTAATGCTTTCCAAAGTAAGTCATTAGTAACTAAGTTTGGGGGGAATCAAAAGTAGAATGTGAGTGGCGGCCGTAGCTCACTGGGTAGAGCACTGGCCACATACACTGGGCCTGGTGGGTTTGAACCCAGCCCTAGCCAGCTAAAACAAAAATGGCAATCGCAACAAAAAGATAGCCTGGCATTGTGGCAGGTGCCTGTAGTCCCAGCTACTTGGGAGGCTGCAAGAGTTTGAGATTGCTGTGAGCTGTGACACCACAGCACTCTACCCAGGGCGACAGGCTGAGACTCTCTCAAAACAAACAAACACACAAACAAACAAAAGTAGTATGTGAATGTTTGACTACACATGGCATCAAATATATATCTACCCTTCCACTTAGATCTCTTGAAACTAATCTCATAAGACATTTGAAAGGATAGATCTGGTATCTGGTGCACGATTCAAAGAAAACTGATGCATATCTGATATAGTAGATATAAATGGGTATAGAAAATAAAATGGTTATACCTAATTAACATCATCCTTAAAGTATATTCTCCAAAATAATTTTTTTTACACATTATGGGTATAACATGAGTTATCCATACTGTTATTCTGTATGCTTACTATAAAGGAAAAGATTACAAGTTCTAATTATAAGTGATTTTTTTTTGCCTATTATCTACCTACGACAAGTATAGCTAAAGACAAAAAAGGTACAACAGGAAGCCTAAATGGCTGTGAAATATTTTGAGTCCACCTCCTTTAAGTGTCACTTTCTCTATGAAACCTTCTCCAACTACCACTACATTCTTCATCTATATACAACACTAATAAAATGTTTTCCATATGCTACCCTACTTAACTGATGCTCATGTATGTACCTTACTTTCTTACCTAAGTCACAAACTCATAAAGAAGAGAACACACTTGATACAATGTTACCGCCCACACCCATCTCAATTTTCAACGTATCTGGAAAATGATACTCAGGAAATATATTATGAGACTAAAATATGTGAAATATTAGAGTGGAAAAAATGATACAGATAGAGGAAAATAAATGTAGATATGATGATCTTCTGTCTTTAATATGCAACTAAAGCCTGAGCTCATCTTGGGCTCAGAGAAGAAAGAATAGCTGATTAAGACTACAAAACAATAATCAAAAAGGTACAAGCCCCACCAATCCAGGAATGGATTAACTAGTTGTGGTATATGTATACCATGGAATACAATTCAGCCACTAAAAAAGACGGAGACTTTACATCTTCTGTATTAACTTGGATGGAGGTGGAATACATTCTTCTTAGCATAGCATCACAAGAACGGTGAAGAATCCAATGTATTCAATTCTGATATGAGGGTAATTGATGACCTAGTACACGGTGGTGGGTAGGGAAATGGGGGAGCAGAGAGAGGGAGGGAGGAAGGGAGTAGGAGTCATGGTGAGTGACACACCCCCATGGGGGAGGGACACAATTATAAGAGGGACTTTACCTAACAAATGTAATTGGTGTACCCTGGTTCTTTATATGCTCAATGAATCCCCAACAATAAAAAATAAAAACAAAAACGAAAAGGTATGAGCGACAGAAGAATTCAGTGTCCCAACAGTGAAAAACAAAAATGTTTCAGTAAGAGAAAGTAATCAATAGTTTGTCAAAAGTAGCAGGAAGGGCAAAAGCATAGTCTAAATCCTGAAGGAAAAAAAAAGACCTGAAGAAAATATGCCATCTCGATCATATAAAGAGATTTTTAAAAGAACAATGATTACAGAAGTCTTAAGAATCAAGAAAGAGGCTCGGCGCCTATAGCTCAACCGGCTAAGGCGCCAGCCACGTACACCTAAGGTCGCGGGTTCGAATCCCCAGCCCGGACCCGCCAAACAACAATGATGGCTGCAACCAAAAAATGGCCAGGCGTTGTGGTGGGTGCCTGTGGTCTCAGCTACTTGGGAGGCGGAGGCAGGAGACTCGCTAGAGCCCAGGAGTTGGAGGTTGCTGTGAACTGTAATGCCATGGCACTCTACCCAGGGGGACAGCTTGAGGCTCTGTTTCAAAAAAAAAAAAAAGACTCAAGAAAGAAGCAAGTAAGAGACCACTCACTTTAGAAGTTTAGAAGGAAAAATAACTGTATATATGTGTGAAGGAGACAGAAACAAAATGACTGAATCCTAGCTTTGTGTAAGTTTATCTATTACAAGAAGGCCCTTGAT
>CAUYTI010158949.1:0-12805 GCA_963575145.1 Galago senegalensis | reverse complement strand
TCCAACTCCTGGGCTCAAGTAAGTTTCCTGCCTCTGCCTCCCAAGTATCTGGGACCACAGGCCCCCACCACAATGCCCGGCTATTCTTTGGTTGCAGCCATCATTGTTGTTTGGTGGGCCTGGGCTGGATTCGAACCCGCTAGCTCAGGTGTATGTGGCTGGCGCCTTAGCCTCTTGAGCCACAGGTGCTAAGCCCATCAATAAGACTTTAAATGTTATATTATTCATGGAACGTACCTGCCAAGAACTGTCAAAAACTGTATTGCTATTAAATTCAGAGAGTTTTAAAAAATTGATTCCACTTGGAGAGATTGCTTTTAATAAAGACTAAGTAATTTATTCCTTTATTTATTTATTTATTTATAGACAGAGTCTTACTCTGTTGCCCTGGCTAGAGGGTCATGTGTCATTATAGCTCCTAGCAACCTTGAAGTCCTGTGTTCAAGTGCTCCTCCTGCCTCAGGTTTTCTATTTTTAGTAGAGACAGGGTCTAGCTCTTGCTCAGGCTGATCAAGAACTCCTGAGCTCAAGCAGACCGTCCACCTTAGCCTCCCAGAAGGCTGGAATTACAGGGGTGAGCCACCATGCCTGGCCTATTATTTATTATTTTTGAGACAGGGTTGCCTCTGTGATCACAGTTCACTGCAGCCTCAAACTCCTGGGCTCAAGCACCTTCCTCTTCTGTACTGAACTTTGTTAAACTTGCCAGCCAAGTACCAAGGCCAAAGTACCAAGAAAGTGAAATAATTTTTTAACTTTTTTTTTCAAAAGGGTCTGTGAAGAGATATAAGAAAATGATTGTCAGCAGTCTGTTTGAGCTTGAGCTTGTCATTCTAAGTAATGACCTATTTTTGTCTACACAGGCCCAGATATCCTATCACCCCTACTAAGTTTACTTGACAACATTTCATTACTGGTCCATTTTGGTTATTTCAGCACCAATGAGGGAGATTTGATAAGTACTTAAAGTGAACATTAAATAGGATTTAAATTAGGACTTCTGTGATTCTTGAATCTCTATTGTACTTTTCTAGGGAAGTTTTATAGACATTTAATATATTTCACTAAATTATCAGGTACTTCAGGGCAGAGCCTCTGTCTGCACTTCTATTCCCCCTATGGACTAAGCATGATATAACTTAAATTGAAGTGTGGTTTGAAGACTGAAAATTCATTCCAGTCTAGAATCATTATTGGATGACTTTCTGTGTCCATCAACTGAAAGCATGACTTTGGGGGGTCAAACTCGGGCTCATGTAAGAGAGTCTGACCCTTACTAACAGGGCAACTCCAGCAAGTGTAGTGTATAACCTCTTGGAGTTTCAATTTTCTTAGTTTTAACAGTAATACACACCTGATATGGTTGCTATAGGAAGTAAACAGATAACATACAGAAGTACTCTGGTGAGGAGTCAGGCCTCATTACCATGATCTCTGAGGATGGTCCTATAGACCAAGAGACACTTTTTTGAATTCATCCTATGTGGCCTGGACCATGCCCAGGAATTTTCAAAGGCAGCAACTGGACCATACTGGGAGAATTACTTGGCACGGCTTTTTTTCTTTGAGAAAAGTCAGCACAAACTTGACTTTTCTTGCAGTTATAAAATTAGAAACTCCTATGTGTTACTAGGGGGGAAAAGGCAGCAGTAATTTTCCTCACCAATTCACCACATATGTCAGCAATGAGGTAAGAAGAGGCTGTGGGGGCAACAGCCAGGAAACTTTGAGATCAGCAGAGGGAAGGAACCAAGCATCAGAAAACAGGTGATGCTGGGGCTGCAATAACCACCATCATTTTCTCAAGAGAACATCTGAGGGTTTGTCATGATGGCTGGGCTTTCACTGGGTATGAAACCTTTTGATTATTCATTTTCCTAAAAGTCAGAAAGTGGTGGATCTTAGGAAATCATGTGAACAAATTCCTGAAAATCCATGAGAAAAACCATGGGATGGGAGGGAAAAAAAAAAAAAAGCTAAGCCATGAAGGTTTCAGGTCCTTGCCGGTGCCGGGACAAATACCTGTAGTGTCTGATGTCACAGGGAAAATGGCAGAGGGTTTAATGGCAGGGTGAGGGGGGCTGGTGGAGGCAAAGGTGCTCCCTGTTCCCCACTCCCTACCTCACTGTTCGGTAGGGCTTTTAACTTACCCAAGGACATCTCTCAACTTGAAGCATAATTCAGCTCTTAACAGCCTCTAATCTGCTGTTGCTTTGCAGCACAGCAGCAAGAATGTTCAATACATAATAGGTAAAAATTTCATCCAAGAAAATAGATTCTCACATCCCACTACCAATTCCTAAACCATCACTTGATGGTTTGTGCTGTTAGTACTTGACCATATACTTACTAGGAAACATAGATTCAAAAGATTGTAATTGAATCTTCACTGCCAAATGAAAAGAAAATGAGTAACTTGAGGTTTAGTTTAGGTAAATATACCCCAAGGAGAGAAAATGGAGGTATCAGAAGCAACGCTGGCATCAGTTGGGGTTAATGCTTCTATAACGGATAGGACACCAGGAAAAGCTCCATAAGGAGTCACATGTATGACTGGAGGCACAAGGATCCCTGCATGGCAGATCCAAGAGCAGGAGGCCATTCTTGTCATTTCAGATTCAGAAGCTCCATGTAGAAGGGAAGTGGCCTGTTGTAGGATGATGCCCGGGTACCTAGTGGCACTACATGCATAGCCTGCAGTTATAGTTTGGCTACTGACCCACATGAATCTGGGCGACATCTTCTTTCTAGCCTTGGATCACTTTCTGCTTGCCTAGCATAAACTTTTCAGGGCCGTCTCTGTCCTGGGAGGGATCATTGCTACCTTCAAGCATCCCAGGGCAGTGCATCATGGAGATGGTCCCCACCTGCCACGATGGCAGTGAATACTGGATGGGCA
The DNA here is from genome assembly GCA_963575145.1 of Galago senegalensis. Lineage (NCBI taxonomy): Eukaryota > Metazoa > Chordata > Mammalia > Primates > Galagidae > Galago > Galago senegalensis. Next base: position 9,906 of record CAUYTI010158949.1, on the reverse strand, counting down.
GTCTAGAGGGACCTGGTGATGGTTGCCCTGGCACTGCTTTGTCCCTCTGTCTCCCTACTGACTTTCTTTTTTTTTTTTAAACAAAAGTAGTCAAGTGTATTCCAGTCTCACTAATCCAGAAGTCAACTCTTACGACAACCTTGTGCTCAAAATCCTGAGAAGAGGAAAGGGAATAAAGGTTACTGCTGCACATCTTAAAAAGGCTATTCATGATTCTAACACATACAGTTTGATGTTCCACTTTGCACTGGTTAGATAATCATGTAGATTTGATTTTCATTCAAACCAATTCACTGTATTTGTGTGCATATATGTATAAAGTTATCTTTAGATATGAATGTTGGTGGGGGGAATTAAACTTCATTTCAATGTAGAGTTCAGTGAACACAGAAGTTGATTTTAGACTGCAATTCAAGGTTCAAATGAAGTTTCTGCTACCTCAATATACCAAATAACACATTCTGACAAAATACTTGACCGTGGAGTCATTCAGATCTTCCCTCTGCTGAGATCAACAGGGGCCAGGAAAGAAAATCTCAGCTCCCTCACATTTGTTTTTAGATATATTTTAGATGATGAATGTTGGCTCGTATGCTATTAAACAAGCATTCTGCCCATTTACACACATTTTCTTTCTTTCTTTTTTAATTGTCTTGCTTTCTTACTTCATATACTTCATTAGAGTATATATAGCTCTTCCATAATATTCTTTTTAATTTTTATGGTCGCACTCTTGGATGATTTTTTTTTTTTTTTTTTTTTTTTTGAGGCAGAGCTCTGTCCCCCTGGGTACAGTGCTGTGGCATCACAGCTCACAGCAACCTCCCAATTCCTGGGCTCAAGCGAGTCTCCTGCCTCTGCCTCCCAAGTAGCTGGGACCATAGGCGCCGCCACAACTCCGGCTATTTTTTGGTTGCAGCCATCATTGTTGTTTGGCGGCCCGGGCTGGATCCAAACCCACCACCTTAGGTGTATGTGGCTGGTGCCTTAGCTGCTTGAGCCACAAGCGCCAAGCCTCTTGGATGATTTTTTAAATCTTCTTACCCAATTAGAAACACCAGCACTTTTTAGTTTTTGGCCAGGCCAGGTTTAAACCCACCACCTCTGGTATATAGGGCCAGAGCCCTACTCCTTTGAGCCACAGGCGCCGCCCCAACACCAGCACTTTTTAGAAACAATGCATAAAAATTTTAAAAGCCTAATTATAGTCCAGCAGAAAAGTAACATTCTTCAGAAGCACTGACTATGCTAGAAAGGCAGAAGGAAACTTAAATAAATTCTAAGCTTCTCTTATTGCAGGACAGAAAAAACTGAGTTCAAAGTAGGAGGAAATTTATTCAGGGTCTTTAGGTAGATACAGGCAGTCCCTGAGTTACAAACATCCAACTCGCATTTATGAACAGAGACTACTACAGTAAGTCTCTGAGTTCCGATTTACATTCGACTCCCACTTCCTGAGGCTATTACATAAAGTCCCTGAGTTACAAACATCCACCTGACGTTCGACTCACACTTACCAACAGAGGTTATTACTGGTACTAGGTAAATGTACCTGTTCCACCTTAGACACAAATTTGATCTAACAACAAACTTACAGACCCTACCTTGTTCATAACCTGGAGACTGCCTGTCCTGGCAGGAGTAGGACTAGAACTTTTGACTTGGCTATCGTTTTCCCCACTCCTCAGTCCCATTGCTTTCTTACGTGGGGTTCTCATTTTTCATATTAACAGCAGTTTACAAGCATTTAAGTGTGTATCCTTTGGCATTTACAGAATAAACATGCGTAAGGAAAATAGCTTTACTTTTAAAATAAATCAAATGCCTATTTAAAACATACGTGAGATAGCATCCTTCATTTAGCCAGAAGTGTGACTATGCGTGCTCATCATAACATTCCAATGACATTCTGGAAATCGATTTCAAGTACGTCACCATGTATTTACTGGTAGGTAACAAACAAAGCTAGTGACTCTGAGGAAAAAAATATCAATAATTTTTTACCTACTCTGAGATCTCCACAATACACCTGGGATTTATCTGACATTTACAAATTTTAACAAAATTTTGTGCTGTTCATTTTGCACATTAACATACTACATTCTTTTCTATAATCCAAGTAAAATAATGACAGTGACCAGTGTATTTTCTCATATTTTCCTGATGGAGTGAACGTACAGCATAAAGTATAGCAGGAATCAATACTGTAAGCATTATCTGGCTCCAAATATGTTGCAACAAATAGCTATGAATCTGACACATATCACAGAGAACACAACAATTCTGGATTACAGTACACTTCTAAAACCTCTTAAAGCAGTTTTTCTCAACTTTTTTTTTTCATTGTCATCCTCCTTCCCAAGAGGAAGATTAATATTAAGGAATAAGATTTTGTTGGGCAGGGTCATGCTTTTGGAAGCCTACAGTCCACTATATAATCTCTGAGTTTTTTTTTAACCCCAAGAACCAATTTTTCTCCTCATTCAGAATGCATGGCTTAAAGTGAATGACAATGAATTAAACAGACTTTAACATTGTTGGGGAGGAGTGGAACCTAACAGGTAACAATGGAGGTTGAGATAGGCGACTTCTAGTACTCTATGTGGTCTAGACTTGGCTGTATGATCTCAGAAGAAATCATATCGCTTTATTTTCTTGTTTTAGAAAACACACAAATAGCATAAAACCTAATAGCCTAGAAAAACCATTTAATTTCATTGGACTCCACATTCTTGGCTCTCAATTGAAGGGATTGGTATAGATCAGTTGTTTTCAATTCTGGCTGCACTTTCCTAAGGCAGCACTGTAAAAAATATCAGTGCTCAGCTATCTATCTACCTACCTAGAGCTAATGTCTGGAGGATATGGTCTAGTCAGAGGTTCTCAAATAGTAGTAGTATAAATCAGAATGACCAGGAGGGCTGGTTAAAACCCAGAATGCTAGGCCCCACTCGTGGAGTTTCAGATTCAGCAGGTTTTGGATGGGGCCCATATCACTTACAGAGATGCACTGTAAGTTCTCAGGTACTGCTAAGACATTGGTCTGTGCACCACACTTTGAAGAGCATTGGACTAGGCTTAGTCCAATTACACACACCAATATGTAAATATGTGCGTGTCTGTGTGTTTGTGTATCTCTCCTCACTGGATTCTAATCTCAAAACTAGTTGTATACAAAATATTAATAAGATTCTTTTTAATTCTGAATTTTAATAAGAGCTGTTAAACATTAAGATGATATATAGAAAGGAGACCTATGGACAAATATCAATTTCTTGGTCAATTTTCATTACAAACTTTTTTCTATAAAGGATTTTACTAAAGCATTAAAGTATTTTTTAAAAATTAACATTTTTTTTTACAGTACATTTGCTACATATGTAGTTCTGCACTTCGATTGTAAAGAAGTTTTATTTGGTTTTCAGCATCTCATCATTTGATAAGACCAAGGGAGGGTTTGGATAGTAGCCAGCTGTTTTTGAATTGCTTGAAGAGAATCTTGTAAATTTGTAGTCCAAAGGTAATTCTGGGGGGGAGACAACCCAAAAAAGCAATTTGATTATTCCTTTGGTCTCTGAATGCCTTTCATAAATATAAACAAATCTAAATTTGATATTTACTGAGAATAAAAAATTTTAAATTTTAGAGGTTCATAATTTTAAAATTTCTTTTGCCATCTGGTTAGATCTTTGTGTAGCTATTATTATAAAGTTAAAAATGATCTCATCAAAATGCTTATAAACCAAATCACCATTGTAACAGCTATAAAAATGGCTTCTATGCATTTAAATGTGAACAAGATGACTACAGCTAACAGGATATCCACAATATATCAACATCACATAAATACAAATACATTTTGAGAGGTAAGAGGGAAGTATCAGGTTGTTTTTCACTTCCTATTTCATTCAAAACAATTAATTTTATTCTGTTCCCCATGTAACAGAAGAGATCTATCATAGTTAAGAATTTGAGTATGGGAGAGTAAAACTGAAATGAGAAGACTTCTGTTAAAACAAGAATTCCCCTACTTTCCTCAACAAGTGGAAAAGAACTGTGTTTTTGTCATAGGAAAGTCATTGTTGGGTGCTTACTATCTGGAAGAAAAAAAGGAGAGAGCTTTACACAGAAGCAAATTCTTTTTTACCAAAATGTTCTATGTAGCTCTGCATACTAAATATACTATGATATTAGTCATATTATCCACAGTTAGGTAAAAATTAAATGAAGTGAACCAAATGAGTAAATATTCTTACACAGTAAGTTCAGTGTAAAATAATATAGAAAGAAAAAGAACAACTCTTGGGACCTTTTCAAAAAAAAAATAGATCAGCAGGATAACATTTATGCAAAGACTCTATCTTCAATATTGTCTAGGGTCTTGACTATCGCAGTATTTTTCTTACCTGGAGGTAGATGTTACAGTAGTATCCAACTATACCAAAGATGTTACTAAAACAATATCAAGTTCTGTGGGAGCTATAACTTCTTTATGAAAATGTGATCACAGCAGTGAGTACTGATTTAGAGACTAACACTTTGTTTTTTTGAGGGAGTAACCTGAACATCAAAATCAACAGCTGAGTATGACATAAATCCTTCTCATCCCACCGCCCCCCACCCCCAGCCCGGCCCTATACACAAAATGGGCATTTGTTTAGCTGTATTTGATACCGACAAGTCCTAGTTTAGTATTTCCATGGAAGAAAAGCTGGCCAGGAGACAAAAGGCCTGCTGAGTTCTCTTACAGGGTACTGCGAAGAAAGCTTTTGGGACATGAAAATGAAATGTGCACTAAGGTTACCACTGTCAAAGAAGATGTAGTTATTTTCTAATTTTTTTGGAGGAATATTTAAATTTCTGGAATAAGGGAAGGTCATATTTCTTTGACTTTCTTATTATTTCACAAGTTTTATCCAGGTATTTTAGGATAATTCAGGACCTGTAATTATCATACTCACTAAAAATCTGAATCATTTTGAAAGAAAATAAAAATGAACTGTAAAGAATGAAAAAGTTTAATTCTGGGCTGGCCCCCTCCCTCACTTAAAGTAACAAAGTCTATTTCTTAAATAGGAAAATTGTTTGTAAAAGGAAGAATTATATTTAGGTAATCTTTCTTTAATTTTATGTGTGTAAGCATGAAACTAAATGAAAAATAAATCATTCTTTTGAAACCAGTAAGAGCAAGGTATTATTTCATACTGTAGGCTATATTGACGTATGTATTGGATTTGTATAGTGGCAGGAAGGAGGAATGATTAGAAGGTCATAAGCATCATTATCAGTCATCCTACCAAAATTCAGATAGATTTGTCACATCTATCCACTGAGGAAGAAAATGTACGTTGGCATTATCATCCCCAATATAAAGAAGAATAGGAAGTTCAAAAGCCTTAACTAGACTTCTACTTCTAACTTGGAGCTGAAACAACTAGAAAAGCTGGATAAAATGTAAACATCAGAGTAAAGTGGCTGGAGAGCTGAAGAGGCAGCCAAGTCTTTGGACACAGGACCCTGGAAGGAGTAATCTGCAGAAGAGGAGCTACTGCCACAGCTTCTTCCCTTAGGAACTGGAATTCTGGCTGGTGGCAGGGGCTCCTGTGGGGCTGCAGAGACAAATGTTGAAGGGAATCCAGTGCAAAGAAAAGGACAGAGCACCGAACTTCATGGGTGGTCTTCTGAAGCCTTTTGCCAAATTCCAAAGGGAACTTGGAAACTTAAGAATCCAAGAAGCATACACCTCTGTTAAGGCAGAGTGGATTTTTTTTTCCTTTCTTTTTACTTTATTATTATTATTTTTTAAATTAAGTTTGTGATAGTAGGGAGGGACTGTAAGCTCTGACCTGAGAAAGAAAAGGGGCACTGTTGATAGCTTAGACTTTCAGTTATACAGTGGAACCACCATTGTATTCTATGTCCCTACACTGACCACCTCCTTAAGTTGACCTAATTTCCCAGACCAGACATGCACCACATATACTGTATCAGTACAGCAGGCCTAGTTTCTTACGTTGACCCCTCTGTATGTTGACCAGTTTGTTACCGTCCCTTGGGTGATCAACTTACAGAGGTTCTACTGTATTTCTAAGAACTGAGAATTTATCATTACGAAGTAATTCTCTCTCATGTTAATGAATGTTTTCCTTAATGTCTACTTTGTTTTAAATTAACAGCCACTCATTTTTTGGGTTACCAAATACCAAAATGTAAGGCTGGATATGGTGGTTCATGTCTGTAATCCAGCACTCTGGGAGGGTGAGGTGCCTGAGCTCAGGAGTTTGAGACCAGCCTGAGCAGCAACAGCAAGACTCCATCTTTAAAAGTAGCTGGGCATAGTGGTGGGTGCCTATAGTCCCAGCTACTTAGGAGGCTGAGAGGCAAGAAGGTCACCTGAGCCTAAGAATTTGAGGTTGCTGTGTGGTATGACACCATGGCACTCTACCAAGGGTGACAAAGCGAGACTCTGTCTCAATCAAACAAACAAAAAACAAATACCAAAATGTAGCATTACCTCTTTCCATCTTTTGAGATTTAAACCTTCAGAGTCCTTATGTTTCAGATATGTCTCTTATAAAGTGCCTGTAGTTGGGTAGTGTTACTTTATTCAGGCTGTTAGTTGGAGTATTTATCACCTATATTTAATGTAATTACTTCAGATTTAAATCTACCAACTTATTAAATGTTTTCCATTTGTCCTGCTGATTTTTAGTATTCTTTTTTCTCCCCTTTCTTGTTCTCTTTTGGATTCTTAAACTATTTTCCATGTTAGTTTGGTATATATATTGTTTCCATACTTTTGATAGTTATCTTAGAGATTACAATGCACATTTCTGACTTACTAATACCTAATATATTAGGGAGGATAACTTATCCTTTACTGTATAATTCAATGATGTTAGAACACTGTTACTACAGCTGACTTGCTCTGGCATCATATACCTTAATTCCCTATTTAGGTCAATCCCATAGGACTTAATTTTTTATTGTTTCAGATAGTAACCATTCATTTTAATTTATTCATATACTTATCTTTATGTGTTGTATATTCCTTCTTTATAGTTTTTGTGTCTCTACCAAATTTCTCATTCCTTACTTTTCTATGCTTAATCACAGGAAACATAACGTTATTTCTGGTAGTGTGGTCTCATATCTTTATGTGCCTGGGTATTTTTTCATTCTGTGCTCAATATTATATAAATTGTTTTTAGAAATAATTTGAGTTCTAGAATGATCGTATCTTCCTCAAAAGAGAATGTACAATTGTTTCTAATAGATGTGTAGCTGTATTAGTAATCTATAATCTCCTCAATCTAGCTTTAGAGATTCCACTGATTTCATAGCACCTGTGAAAATGAGAACTACTTTCCAATTCATCCTTATCCTGAAATAAAGCCCTTCAGGGTCTCGACACACACTGAGGGAGTTCACCAGGCCCCTCTTTCCTTAGGTCCTCTCCTCTAGTCTAATTCCTATTCTTGTAGGTTCAGGACATTACTGACAGACCCATTCTCTTTGATGCCCTCTCTGGAACCTGCAAATATCCAGAGGAAAAAGTAGCCCCAAGAGCCAGTTTCGCCTTCCTGGGCTTCCTCTGCATGGTGCCCTGGTAGGTAATTCTTCTCTACCTTTGTCCTGTGCCTACAAGCACACTTAAAAAAAAATTGTCCAGCTTTTCTAGTTGGCTCCATTGGAAGGTTGCCATATCTAGATGTTTCCCCTGCTGCCAAATAAATCATGTTGTGGGAAGAGTTCTTACGGGAAGAGTTCTTAAAGGCCTAACTCATTACTATCTAGCAACAGGCAAAGCTTTAAGATAATATGGTATAGATATTTTCCTCTTACCTGCAATTGCTTCAATACTTGGAATTGCAATAGTACTGTAAGTACCGACTCTCTTAAAAGACCATGTGAAAACCAAGGAATCTTCTGTGTTTTCCAGTCCCGAAACTGAATCAGTAAAAAATGAGCCCCATTTTTTAGATGAGATATTTAGAGGTTTTACCTTTGGTCCCTGAAACAAGAAAATAGAATAATGAGAACTGTGATTAACTAATTTCAATCTCAGACTTTTTTTCATCAATTGAGTAAATCAAAATAAAAAAAACTCTGTATAGTAATCTACGAACGGCTTTGGGTATACGTTACTTTTTTGGAATAAAGAACAGAGTAATTTGGATAAAATCCAAGCATAACTGCCAGCCCTGAGTATTAAAAACAATATTGACTAGACACAGCATACCTAGCTATGATAGTCATATATTAGCAGTGATAAGAAAAAGACAGGCAGAAACATGTACACAGACTGTGTTAAAAGTTAAATCACGCAGTTGAAGAAAAACTCCTTGTTGTTTAACCTTGACTCTCTCCTTGAAGCTTGCCCCTGCACTGTGTTTTCTCATGGCTAAGATTGCAATGAAAGTACACAGCTATGATTTAATTAAAAAAAGAAAAGAAAAGAAAAGAAAAGAAAAGAAAGTAAGTCTGTAAGGATGATTAGGAGGGGTGACACCCTTGCCTCTCCCTGTGGAGTGCTTTTTGTGTTGTCCTCCCAGGATCCCTGAGTTCAATAGGCTCTTGACCGAGTAGGTGTTACTTTGCATCAAGTCACACTGACCTTTTTTAAACTGGTGCTGGCTTTTTAAATGGTCAACCGGTTATTATCTAAAAACTACCCTAAACAGAGCAATCTAAAAGATAATTTTGTCCTGCAATTAATAGAAAATAAGGTAATGATACTAACATCTTACAGCCACCTAATCTTTGATAAACCAAACAAGAACATACACTGCGGGAAAGAATCCCTATTCAATCAATAAACGGTGCAAGGAGAACTGGATATCTACATGTGAAAGAGTGAAACTGGACCTGCACTTTTCTCCACCCAAAAAATTGACTCAAGATGGATAAAAGACCTAAATTTAAGGCATGAAATGATAAAAATCATCAAAGAAAGCATAGGAAAAACACTGGAAGATATCAGCCTGGGGAAAGACTTCATGAAGAAGACTTCTGTGGCCATTGTAAGAACAATAAAAATAAACAAATGGGACTTAATTAAACTGAAAAGCTTCTGTACAGCTAAGGAGACAACAACTAACGCAAACAGACAGCTAAGGAGACAACAACTAACACAACAAACAGTCAGATAATGAGACTAACACAACCTACCCAATGGGAAAGGATATTTGAATCAGACCAAAGGTTGATAACTAGGATCTATAGAGAACTCAAATTAATCAACAAGAAAAAAGCCAACAATCCCTTATATCAATGGGCAAGAAAAATGAATAGAACCTTCTCAAAAGAAGACAGACTAATGGCTAACAAACATATGAGAAAATGCTCATTGTCCCTAACTATTAGAGAAACGCAAATCAAAACCACCCTGAGAACCCATCTAACTCCAGTGAGAATGGTCCACATCACAAAAGCTCAAAACTGCAGATGCTGGTGTGGATGTGCAGAGAAGGGAATACTTTTACACTGCTGGTGGGACTCTGAGTATGGAGAACTCTCAAAGAACTCAAACTCAAACTCCATTTGATTCTGCAATCCCATTACTGGGCATCTACCCAGAAGAAAAAAAAATCCTTTTACCATAAGGACATTGCACAAGACTGTTTATTGCAGCTCAATTTATAATTGCCAAAATGTGGAAACAGTCTAAGTACCCACCAACCCAGGAATGGATTAACAAATTGTGGTATACGTATACCATGTAATACTATTAGCCATTAAAAAAGATGGAGACTTTACATCTTTTGTATTAACCTGGATGGAAGCGGAACACATTATTCTTAGTAAAGCACCACAAGAATCGAGAAGCAAGAATCCCATGTATTCAATTCTAATATGAGGAAATTAATGATCTAGTATGTGGTGGAGGGTGGGGTGGGGCAAGGG
>CAUYTI010158948.1:0-18388 GCA_963575145.1 Galago senegalensis | reverse complement strand
CCTCAAGCTGTCCCCCTGGGTAGAGTGCCGTGGCATTACAGCTCACAGCAACCTCCAACTCCTGGGCTCAAGCGAGTCTCTTGCCTCCGCCTCCCAAGTAGCTGGGACCACAGGTGCCCGCCACAACGCCCAGCTATTTTTGGGTTGCAGCCGTCGTTGTTTGGCGGGTCCAGGCTGGGGATTCGAACCCGCCACCTTAGGTGTACATGGCTGGCGCCTTAGCCAGTTGAGCTATAGGTGCCGAGCCAATCAAAGTATTTTTAAGTGAAGCTATTTTAGTTTCCAAAACTTGAGCTTTTATATAACTTACAGATAAAGCCTGTATTTTTCTCCTACAATGCTCTTACAAGAGTATATTTGTTTGCTTGTGGTCATAAGAGAACTTAGGTATTCTTTAACAGAGTTCCAGAATCTTTAGCGCACTCATTAATGTATGTTTTGATTTTTTTAAACAAAGTAGTAAGCTGTAATTAAACTTGCCTTTTATTAGTTTTAAACTACCTATGTGCAGATGGAGATTATTTAATAAATAGTAACCTTAACCTGGTGATTTTTGTGCATTTAGTTTAATGTTTAAAGGATTTCACAGTTTCTAATCCTTCTTTTTCTGATCTATAAAATAAGGATAGAAAGATATATTTTTATCTGTGTTGCACATCAGTTCTGAAAACTACACTGCGCATAGCACATTCATTCTCATACTATGAACTCTTAGTTTCTTATTTCTTTTTTTTTTTCTTTTTTGTTACAGTTTGGCTGGGGCTGTGTTTAAACCTGCCACCCTCAGTTTATGGGGCCAGCGCCCTTCTCACTGAGCCACAGGCATTGCTGTGAACTCTTAGTTTTAAAAAAACTAAAAGACCTAGTCTTCCGGCATTGTTAGCATGTTGCCCTTATCTCATGTTTTTTTTCCCCTTTCATATATAATTAATACAGTTATATTGTAAGTGGCATTTTTATAGCTTCTAAAATTCTAAAAGAACTAAAATCATTTGTAAAATGTCTGTTAGAAAGATTTCCTATAAAAATTATGGTCCCATAAGTTAAGATGTATATGGGAAGCCCTGGAATAAATAAATAAATAAATAAAATAAAAAATAAAAATCATGGTCCAAATCAGTAATCATCTAAAAACAGCATTATTATTTTTAATTGGACATTTTATGGTATTTCTTTATAATGAAATTTAAACTATTTGTGTGTTTGCCTATAAACTTAGAAAGCATTTTGTCTGTGAATTTGTTCTTTTATCACATTCTTAAGTAAAAGAGGACATTTGTATGACTGCTCAGTATTAAGTTCATTGATCTGTAGAATTTTTCTTTTAACTAGTTTTGTTTTTTGATTTTTTTAAAATTTGATTGTGTTCTTATCATTGAGATAAGTCTCCCTACTTTAATTTCAGATACTTTCTTGTCTATTCCATATTTTCTATCTTAAGACTTCAAATTTATATACTTTTATAACCTGATATAAAAGTCTAGAAAAGTGTTCCTCAAAACTTGTTAGACTCCTTTCTCTCTAGATATGTTTAGTTCCAGATTTCTGTGATTATGATTTTCCATGTATCTTAGCTCTCACCCTTCAAATTCATGTTTTCTTCTTTATGTATAAAGATTTATTGGAATTAGTGCAAAATAAAGATTTTCAGTATTGCAGTCTGTACTTGAGAGACCACCTTTACTAAACAATTAGCATTCCTTAAGTAGTTCTTCTGTGCCATCCTGGTAACTAAGAACTGCTCTTGAGCCTTATATCATTCTGTGCCCACCCATTACTACTTATAGGAATAAAGAAGTCTCTGAAATGTTTGTCGTATTTCCAGAGATCTTAGTTTAAAAGTGGTAAGTTTTTATTTTCAGATAGGCTTAGGTGTCAAATCAGCAACTTTAGGCCAGGCATGGTGGGTCACACCTGTAATTCTAACACTCTGGGAGGTGAAGGCAGAAGGACCCCTTGAACTCAGGAGTTTGAGACCAGCCTGAGCAAGAGTGAGACCTCATCTTTACTAAAAATAGAAAAATTAGCCAACCATTGCGATGTGCTTCTATAGTCCCAGCTACTCGGACACTGAGCCCAAATAAATAAATAAAATCAGCAACTTTGTCAAAACATTTGAAAACGTTTTATTTCATTTCTAAATCACTCAACATATGTATCATTAGCTAACATGTACTTATTCTGTGGAGACACTGACAGTGGAAATACATCAAATCCTTAGATTTAACCAGAAAACAGTGCTTTTTCATCTTTTGGAAGATGAGAACCAGTGTGTTAGTCCTTAATTCCAAAATCTTGGAATAGTTGTCCTGTTCATCAGAACTCCAGCTTCATATCACAAACTTAAGCTAAGCTTTATTTACTTTGCCTCCCCAAACTAGCTTCTGTCACCTTCTTGCTTTTACCAGTTATACAACCCATCAGATAATCAGTGGGGCTCAATCTTGGTGTTATCTTTGTATACCTTTTTCTTTTATCCTTTTAGCCACCAAACATGTCAAATATTACTTTCATGGTTTTTGTTTTTCCTATCTAGCATCCTACTTGAGATTCTTCCTGAAATTCAACACTTCTCATTGTGTTCTGATGATTTTTGCATGTGGGGAATTAATAGATTCTATAACCATACAAGTTTGTCATTCTGTCACATCCCGCCAACTGAACTAAATTTCTCTAAAGCAGAGACTGAATCTTCTGTTTTCTTTATACTTCTATAACAGTAACACCTGGCATATGTTGAATACTTATTGAGTGACTAGAAAAGGAAGGTGAGATTTTTTCTGGGTTCTCTTAGATATACATTATTTGTAAATATGCACAAGTAAATATAACGTTATTGTAGGATTTATGGAATTTAAATTTGTAACTAACAACTTGTCTTTCTATAATTATGTAACATAATTTTTGTTTGATTTTATTTGTAAGGTACGTCTTATTCAGGTTATGAAGCAGCAGTGTATTCAGCTGCATCTTCGTACTATCAACAGCAGCAGCAGCAACAGAAACAGGCGGCAGCAGCAGCTGCTGCTGCTGCTGCTACAGCTGCCTGGACAGGGACCACCTTTACTAAAAAAGCACCATTCCAAAATAAACAACTGAAACCAAAACAGCCTCCCAAACCACCCCAGATTCACTATTGTGACGTTTGTAAGATCAGCTGTGCTGGACCACAGGTACTTACGTTGTATGTTAAACCATGAGTCATCACTGGTTATTTTTGATAGTTAAGTATGGTTGATATTCTAACTCTTGTGTCTACAGAGAAGTTTACATTTTCTTTCCTATTAGCTTTCAGCCAGTGCACATATATTTTGTTAAATACTCATTTTTAAACTAATTTTATTAAGATATGAGAATTGTATTCAGGAAAAAAAAATAGTAAAAATGTAAATGATAAATGGGCAAATTGAGCTTTTTTGGGAAGAAGACTTTGCCCTTTGAATAAAGGTTAAATTTAGTTTAAAAGTTTCATAGTTAAATTAATTGGGATTTGGGTATAAGATTGAGTTTTCATTTCTTTTTAGCATCTATAACTTTGTAAAACCTTTACTATACAAAATTCTCCAACTAAAGATAATTGCTTATAATTTTCAGGATTGTATTTCTAATGAGACTGACTTTTCTATATGCTGTATAGAATATGACTTATTTCTGTGACCTCTTCCACAAGAGGAATAGGTACTGTGGGAACAAGAAATGTGTAAGGAAGTGCCTTTTTTGAAAATAATCAACTAATGAAGCATACAAGACCTTTCTTTCTTCTTTTTTTTTTTTTTTTTTTGAGACAGAGCCTCAAGCTGTCCCCTTGGGTACAGTGCCATGGCATCACAGCTCACAGCAACCTCCAACTCCTGGGCTCAAGCGAGTCTCCTGCCTCCGCCTCCCAAGTAGCTGGGACCACAGGTGCCCGCCACAACACCCGGCTATTTTTTGGTTGCAGCCATCATTGTTGTTTGGCGGGCCTGGGCTGGATTCGAACCCACCACCTTAGGTGTATGTGGCTGGCGCCTTAGCCACTTGAGCCACAGGCGCCGAGGCCTTTATTTCTTTTTGATTTTGTTTTGTTCTTGGTTGCTAAACCTTTAAATGGATGATTTATAGGCCTGAGTTTATAGTAGCTAATGGGAAGCCAAACTCTCCTTTCCAGCCTTATTTGTTACTACTCTGAGAATGTCTAGTTTTTATATAAAAATATGGTAAACAGCTTAGTAGATAAAAGACATGTTATTTGCAAAGAAAAGACGGTTTTGGCTGTCTGGTATTTTCTTAAGTTATATTTATTCAACACTTCTGCCCCACTTTTTTTTTTTTTTTTTTTTTTGAGACAGTTTCTGCTGTGGTGTCATCATAGCTCCCAGCAACCTCGAACTCTTGGGCTTGAGAAACTCTGTTGCCTCAGCCTCTCACTTAGCTGGGACTACAGGTGTGTGTGCAGCGTACAAATACTCACAGCTAGTTTTTTCTATTTTTATTAGAGACCCGGGCTCACTCTTGCCCGGGCTGGTCCCAAACTCCTGAGCTCAAGCAGTCCTCCCACCTGGGCCTTTTAGAGTGCTAGGATTACAGGCATGGGCCACTGCACCCTGCCTTTATGTACATTTTTTTAAAATTTACTAGATTAGTTCTATTTTTATACTGTGATTTTGGAGTACTTTTAATTACTAACGTTTCAGCTAAACACAGGATAGACATAAATGTGCAATTTAAAATAGTTTAACATAGTAAGTAACTTCCGCACAGACTTCATGGACACCCTGTATATAAAACTTCTTCCTGTTATAAATATGATAGGAAATGGTTCTGTTGTGGATTGCATAGTTGGTAGAGGCAGGTGGAGACTATTTTCAAGGACTCAGGGTATACATGGAAAGGAGTAAGAATGATAGTATTTGAGGAGCATTTCCTACTCTGGGCTGATTATTCAGAGGAGTTGATATCATGAGTGCCAGATATTAACATAAGAGATTTATTGGCTATGTGGGTGTCCATGTAAAAGGATAGAACATGATGCTAGAGTGATAGGTTAGCGACAGCATTTGGGATGAGTATATATGAGCCTGATGATTGATTTGAGGGTGTTGAATGGTTACAGGAGAATAGACCAAGGGTGCCTTAAAGGACTTTTGAGCCTTAGAGAAAAATGTATTGAGATTTTGAGTTGGAGTAGAGTCTGGATCAGTGGTTCTCAACCTTTCTAATGCCGCAACCCTGTGATTACAGTTGCTCATGTTGTGGTGACCCCAACCATAAAATTATCTTTATTGCTACTTCATAACTGTAATTTTGCTACTGTTATGAATTGTAATGTAAATATCTGATATGCAGGATGTATTTAGGCAGCACCAGTGAAAGGGTTGTTCTCGACCCCCAAATGGGTTGTGACCCACAGGTTGAGAACCGCTGGTCTAGATGTTGATAAGAAGAAGAGTAAGTTGATTCAGATGTAAGGGTGAAGGTTGCATTTCTGGCTGTGCCACTAAACTATGTGGTCTTGAGCAAGTTAGAGACCTTAACTCTTTTGGACTTTTGTCTTCTCACTTTTGTAAGAAAGACTTGTCCTAAATCAGTGGTTTTCAACCTTCCTAATGTCACGTCCCTTTAATACAGTTCCTGTGGGTCAAGACCCACAGGTTGAAAACCACTGGCCTAAATTAATTATGTCTCAAACTGTTTCATAGAGCCACTTTAGATAATGAAAGGAGAATCAAATGGCTGAGCTTTAGGTCTTCTTTTGTTTTGAAAACAACTTTCAATACTTATGAATGATTTCATTTGGAAAAAGGATTGTTTAAGAATTAGAAAATCGGGCAGTGCCTGTGGCTCAAAAGGGTAGGGCGCTGCCATATGCCAGAGGTGGCGGGTTCAAACCCAGCACTGGCCAAAAAAAAAAAAAAGAATTATAAAATCAATGTGTAGATAAGCCCCAAAGTCCCATCCAACTCTGAAATTCTATGTTGAACATAAAATTTTAAAAATAAAATATGAAAGAGAAAACCATTTGGTCCCATTCAAAAAACAAAACAAAAGTACCCACTTATTCTATTACTTGAATTAACTGCCATCCTTAGTCATCTTCATTCAAGGTGATTTTTAATATATAATTTCACTGTTTTGTTGGTTAATGTTACATAATACCGTTTTTCTTTGCAAGTATGTACAACTTTGGCTCTGACATAGTTTAAATAAGCATTTGTTTAAGGTGGCATGGATTCTAATATAGATTCTATGTCAAAATGCATTCTGAATTAGAAAAGTCAGTTTTGTAAGTAAATATACCTATTGTAAAGGATCCTGTTAACATACAGTAACTTTTTTTCTTCTAAAATGTAGGTGCATTTCCCCCCACATCTTAATTTGGTTATTATTTATTTGTGGTATGATCAGTGTCTTACCCTCCTCTGTCTAACATCCGTAAGCCATAAAAGATACCAATTCTTAAAGCTGAAAGTCATTGCTTCATTATGGCTGTGTATGAAAGTGCTTTATAACTCTGTGTTATGTAAGTGTATTCTTGGTAAACAAGATATATCCAGAGATAGATTACATATACAGGAAACACTACCATCCCCTTTCAACCGTTTTTAAAATTTTAGTTTTTCTTTTTAAACGAGTATTAGAGATTTGAAAATTGAATAATTTTAGATAATGTAGAAAGAAAATTAGTGAAGCAAAATGTGTCCTTTTTGTTTGAAACAGACTTATAAAGAACATTTAGAAGGACAGAAACATAAAAAAAAAGAAGCTGCATTGAAAGCCTCACAAAATACCAGCAGCAGCAACAACTCTACTCGTGGGACTCAAAATCAGCTACGTTGTGAGCTCTGTGATGTGTCTTGTACAGGAGCAGATGCATATGCTGCCCACATTCGTGGTGCTAAGCATCAGAAAGTAGGTGTTTTTTCCCCACATGCCCATATGTCTTAGTCTGTTTTCTTTTACTTTTCAATGGGGGTTTAAGTAAAGGCAGCTTCAAATTTGGAAAACTTTGAATGCACAGGCTTGCTGATATGCTAATAATACATAAAGGTAATATCAAATAGTCATTACTTAAAGAGGGAGGGACTAGAGACCTCTTTTTACATTGAACTAAGCCATTTATTTCACTAGTTGAAATTGTCATGTGATTATTTTCCTCCTCTCATTTTACTTAATTATAGATTGCCTGCATGTGGCCAAATCATTTCATCCTTTTTTGCCTTAGTATCTTCACCTGGTAGTAGATGAAATATGTAACTATATCTGCTTTGTAGAGATTATCTTGAAAACAGTTATGTATATAAAAACATGTGACAGGAAGAAATACAACAAAGAAAAATAGAGTTTAGATTTTCATTCTATAATGTTGTTCCAGACAAACTTCAAAATCTGCATTTTTGAGGCTCCTGACAAGTAAATGTGCTTTTGTTTTATAGGTGGTTAAATTACACACAAAACTTGGTAAGCCCATTCCTTCAACAGAACCAAACGTTGTTAGCCAAGCTACGTCTTCAACAGCTGTATCTGCTTCAAAACCAACTGCCTCTCCTTCGAGCATTGCAGCAAGCAATTGTACTGTGAATACTTCATCAATTGCAACTTCTTCAGTGAAGGGTCTTACGACTACAGGAAATTCGTCTCTTAATAGCACATCTAACACTAAAGTATCAGCAGTGCCTACAAATATGGCTGCCAAGAAAACATCTACCCCCAAAATAAACTTTGTTGGCAAGTACTAAATATCTTCTGTGTTCCTCCTAACTCTGTCAAAGTGGTATTTCTCCTCCATTGTAGTACTAACCTTTCTGTTTATGCTCTTGTTCCCGTTTCTTTTCTATGGGTCCTTATTTCTCCACACAACTGCCTTTTGTGGGATTTTTGGTTTTGTTTTGTTTAAAGTCTACGCTGTACTGATTTCTTCCCTTTAGTCACACATATATACCTGTCTCTTCCCTGGTCACAGCGACCTTTTCCCATTTCTGTAATCTCAAGCTGTTAACCTAAATCTTTCTCTACTTCTTTACTTCCTACCCAGTCCTCAGTCATCTATACTATTTCCACTCTATTCTTCTCTGAAACTGTTTTCACTGCTTGCTGAAGGCTTAACTTGCCAAATCCAGTGGCCAGTTTTCAGTTTCATCCTGTTGACTTTCCTAATATTTAATACAGTTAACTGCTATACCTTAAAGTTTAAGGTACATCTCTATCTCTAGATTTTATGTCTTTTCTCAGTTCTTAACTGGTTCTCTTATTAAATGATAGTGTTACTGCGATTCTAACCCTGACTTTCATCTTATTCCTGTCTTCATGGTTGATGTACATGGTGTACACTTCCAAGTGTACAATGACTTTAAAATCTTTTTAGCAAGTTCAAAGCCTCTGCCTGAGTTGGAGAGTCATATTTTAAGTATTCTCTAGTCATCCTGTGGATGTTTCTGTAGGTATATTCCCAGGTGTCCCTTTCTGACTCATTAATTCATCACAAGAGTACCATGAGATCGCCTCATAAGATTGCTGATTTCTCAAATGGAAAACTTTGCTAACATTCTTTCTTATTTATTGTTTCCTCTAGCAGTTTAGTTTTTTTTGTTTCTACCTCTACAGTATTTATGCCAAAAAATATATATATTTCTTCTTTATTACCATCACCTCCAGTCTCTTCCTTAAAGCTTTGTCTCTGACTTCCACCAGTCTCTTCAACATATTCTCCACACTTTCCTCAGTCATTTTATTAAAATACATATCACATTGTCATAGGCTTCTGCTTAAAAATCTTCAGTGGCCTTCCCTTTGTAATAGGATAAAGTCTACGTTCCATAATACTGTCATACAAGGTCCTTCCCTGCCTACCTCTTCAGCCTCATATCTTAACATTATTACATAGGTGTAAAAGTATTCATCTTGGATTACTAACGCTTCCTTGAATTTATTATAGTCTTTTTAATGCTTCTTTTCAGTACTTTTATTTACATACTATTTGTTCTATTCAAGGCATCGTTCTCTCCTTTCTTGTTGATCAGTTCATACTAATTGTTCTTTCAAATCCTAGTTCAAGTGTCACCCCCCTTTCCTTATGGGAAAGGGTATTATGGCTCCTTTCTTCATTTCCACAATACTCATTTCATACTTAACTGCAGAATATATCACATTATAATTATGTTTTCCTTTAAATTGTGGTCATTAAAAAGGTAGCTACATTGTCTTACTATCTCACTAGAACCGTCATAAGTATTGAGATTTTTTTGGTGTGGTTTTTTTTTTTTTTTTTTTGAGACAGAGCCTCAAGCTGTCGCTCTGGGTAGAGTGCCGTGGCATCACAGCTCACAGTAACCTCCAACTCCTAGGCTCAAGCAAGTCTCCTGCCTCCGCCTCCCAAGTAGCTGGGACTACAGGCACCCGCCACAACGCCTGACTGTTTTTTGGTTGCAGCCACCATTGTTGTTTGGCAGGCCCAGGCTGGATTCCAACCTGCCAGCTCAGGGTGTCTGTGGCTGGTGCCTTAGCCGCTTGAGCCACAGGCGCCAAGCTGAGATTATTGTATTATAAATACTTAAAGATGTTTTTGAAAGAATGTTTTAAAAGCAGAAATTCACTATATGATATTCTCTAGGACAGTTATTTAAAGTAAGTTTAAGCCAGGTGAGGTGGTTCACACCTATATTCCTAGCACTCTGGGAGGCCAAGGTGGGTGGATGGTGTGAGCTCAGGAGTTTGAGACCTCATTTCTAAAAAAAAATAGCCAGGCGTATGGCTGGTGCCTGTAGTCCCAGCTACTTGGGAGGCTGACGCAAGAGGATCTCTTGAGGCCAAGACTTGCAGACGTCCTCAAACTACAGCCCGTGGGCCACATGTGGCCTCGCCAAGGACATTTATCCGGCCTGCCGGGTGTTTTTGCTGCCGCTGCCTGTCCTGCTTAGTAGCCAACTCGTCCTGGGGCCCGCAGTCCAGCCCTCCTATGTTCTGAGGGACAGTGAACTGGCTCTCTGTTTAAAAAGTTTAAGGACCTCTGACTTAGAAGTTGCTCTGAGCTATGACGCATGGCACTCTATTAAGGGCAACTGAATGAGACTCTTGTCTCATAAATATATAAAGTAAATTTAATTGACTATTAAAATGAAAGCTATGATTTATAATTCTCCTATTTTTGAGGTTATTTATACTTTTAGTTCAGAACAACAATGTAAAAAATCTTTTATAAATAACTCTTGATGTAAGTTCATACCTGATTTCAGCAGATAATGAGTTGAAAGAAATAAAACCTAAATTGATTCTCTTGCTTTCATAGTAGAAAACTTTGTTTGAATTAATTTTCAAAGAAAACTAGTTACTGAACTTTTTTTTTTCTTTTTGAGACAGTCTCATTCTATTGCCCCAGGTAGAGTACAGTGGCCTCAGCAATTCCTGGGTTTGAGAAATCTTCTTGGCTTAGCCTCGACAGTAGCTGGGATTACAGGCACCTGCCATGACTCCTGGTTAATTTTTCTATTTTTAGTAAAGATGGAGTCTCACTCTTAATCAGACTGGTCTCAAATTCCTGACCTCAAGCAATCCTCCTGCCTCAGCCTCCTAGAGTGCTAGGATTACAGGCATGAGCCACTGTGCTTCGCTGAACTTAACCTACTATTCATTTGTTTAATCATTTGCCAAGAAACCAATAAGGATACAAACATAAGTTAGGCTTAGTCTCTAACATTTCACTTTTAGGGAATGGGGGCTTATTGGGGGGATGTCATTGGAGAAGATGGAGAAGGAAAAATTTCAGAAATGTATTTTGTTAATAGGATAAAAAAGTCAAATAGTTTATGTGGTTCGTCATAGTTCTGATCTATTTTGTTTCTAACAGTAGTTTGACTATTGGTAGAAAAGAACTTTATCTGAAGTTTTCATTTTATCAGGTTTATATGATTATATAAAAATAAAATTGCTGTAATTAATGCTTTTCTAGGTGGCAATAAGCTGCAGTCGACAGGAAATAAATCAGACGACTTAAAAGGAACTGAATGTGTTAAAAGTACTCCTGTTACTTCTTCCGTCCAAATTACAGAAGTAAAGCCAGACACAGTGTCAGAACCAGTCACACCTACATCTCTTGCTGCTTTGCAGAGTGATGTGCAGCCAGTGGGCCATGATTATGTGGAGGAGGTAATCTGTTTAAAAATGCTATTGCTGTGAATTTAATTAGATAGGCTCGGCACCTATAGCTCAACCGGCTAAGGCGCCAGCCACGTACACCTAAGGTGGCAGGTTCAAATTCCCAGCCCGGACCCGCCAAACAACAATGATGGCTGCAACCAAAAAATGGCCAGGCGTTGTGGCGGGCGCCTGTGGTCCCAGTTACTTGGGAGGTGGAGGCAAGAGACTCGCTTGAGCCCAGGAGTTGGAGGTTGCTGTGAGCTGTAATGCCACGGCACTCTACCCAGGGGGACAGCTTGCGGCTCTGTCTCAAAAAAAAAAAGAATTTAATTAGATAAAGGAAAAGGTGTCACTTTGTTGTAAGTATGCTTTACATGTGAAGTTAAATTATACTTAATTGTATTTTAGATTTAGGTTGCTTGTGAAAGGATATCAAAGGAATCTTTGTTATATAAAAGAATGCCCTTTAAACCTATGTAAATGACATCACAGAGGTTTTTTTTGTTAATTTTCTGTCGCGACCCATAGGGCTCCTGTGGCCCTGGTCTCGGTTAGCGCAGGAAAGAACCAGGTGAGAAGCGGATTAGAAGTACAAGCTTGTGGAAGGCGGGCTAGCCCTTACTTTCCGGGTAGCCCCGAGCAATCTCCACACCAGCCTTTTATTGAGCCAGAACAACACAAGTGAGGGGAGAAATTAACAATGACAAAGTGCTGAGGGCACAGGCTCCTCCCACAAGGAACTCCAGTGGAGGGATGGCCCAAGGTCCACACCTCAGCTGCAGATCATCTTGCTCAGATGTTGGCATCTCCTACAATTTTCATGTATTCATTTTCTTGTTAATATTGTTACTATATTATAAATAACTTTCCATTTATTGACACACATTCTTATGCTCTCCAACTATCATAAAGCATAAAATACTTAAAACTTCCGAGTAGCAAAATGTTGATGGAAAGAGCAGATATTTTCCTTTTTGAAGAATCAGTTTTCTGTGTAAAATTAAGGTTACCAACCTAACAGAACCAGTTTATTTGGTTTCTCAAGTTTATTACAAAACTATTTCTATTTTATGGGTAAAGTAAACTCAGTTAAAATGAAGGAGTGAGGGGCCCCCAGAGGGGCTTGAATAAATATTTTCTATTAGAAAGATCATACAATAGTGTAATACTATTTACTTGGACTTTATTATATAATATGTATAAGTTTTCTGAGCTTCAGTGTCTATATCTATAAAATTGAGACTTTTTGCAACAAAGTTGTGAAGATTAAATAAATGAAATAGCACTGTGCCTAACATAGTGGGTTTGGGTAAATACTTATTCTTTCATCCTTTTTCTTTTCTTTTTTTTTTTGAGACAGAGCCTCAAGCTGTCCCCCTGGGTAGAGTGCTGTGGCATCACAGCTCACAGCAATCTCCAGCTCCTGGGCTTAAGCGAGTCTCCTGCCTCAGCCTCCCAAGTAGCTGGGACTACAGGTGACCGCCACAACACCGGCTATTTTTTGGCTGCAGCCATCATTGTTGTTTGGTGGGCCTGGGCTGGATTCGAACCTGCCACCTTAGGTATATGTGGCTGGCGCCTTAGGCACTTGAGCCACAGGCACCGAGCCTTTTCATCCTTTTTCTATCAAGGAAAATTACATTATATTGAGTTCTTTGTTTGCAACATGGACAACTAGGTTATTTAATTTATACATAGTTCACAAACAATTCTAACTTGAAGTGTTATCTTTTAGAATAGTAAGATTTGGTTGTCTAAAAAAAATAATTCTTGGCCAAAACACCCTAAAATCTAGCTGCTGCTTAATTAAGTAATCCTAATCTTTAGAGAATTACATTCAGAGCCAGTGTTAATAGTGTGCACACTTTGATCCATTATAGACTTATTATAACATTTCAGTCTTATTTGTCATCCTGATTTTGTAGTTAGAAAAAACTCGTCTTGATCTTCTATGATTACCTATATGAAATCCTGAGTTTTTGAGAATTTCAGATATCAAAATACTGCTGTTAGTCATTTTTATTTCCATTTCCAAGAATAATACTTGGCCAGTAGCAGGTATTCAGTAATTATTAAAGAACTTAAGGGATGTAGCTGCATTTAAATCTAAATGTTTACATATAGGCAGCAACATTAAAATGAAGGATAATTGCAAAAGCATATATATGCTGACACATCTGA
Organism: Galago senegalensis; assembly: GCA_963575145.1. Classification (NCBI taxonomy): domain Eukaryota; kingdom Metazoa; phylum Chordata; class Mammalia; order Primates; family Galagidae; genus Galago; species Galago senegalensis. The sequence continues at coordinate 5,098 of CAUYTI010158948.1, read as the reverse complement.
CAAAACTCCAGTTAAAAATTCCAGGGCTCTGGCTCGGCGCCTGTGGCTCAAGTGGCTAAGGCGCCAGCCACATACACCTAAGGTGGCGGGTTCAAATCCAGCCTGGGCCCGCCAAACAACAATGATAGCTGCAACCAAAAAATAGCCGGGCGTTGTGGCGGGTGCCTGTGGTCCCAGCTACTTGGGAGGCGGAGGCAGGAGACTTGCTGGAGCCCAGGAGTTGGAGGTTGCTGTGAGCTGAAATGCCATGGCACTCTACCCAGGGGGACAGCTTGAGGCTCCTGTCTCCAAAAAAAAAAAAATTCCAGGGCTCTGTGGCTCATGCCTATAATCCCAGCTAGTTGGGAGCCTGAAGGAGGAGGATTACTTGAGCCCAGGAGTTCAAGATCAGCCTTGGCACCATGTTGAAACCCCATCTCTAAAATAATTTTGTATTTTAGTTAGCCCAGTATGGTTGCACATGCCTATAGTTGTAGCTACTGGAGATGCTGAGCTAGGAGGATTATTTGAGACCAAATGCTGGAAGCTGCAATGAGCTATCATCCCACACCACTGCACTCCAGCCTAGGCAATAGAGCAATACCGCATCTCTTGTAAAACACAAAAGAAACAAACAAACAACAAAAAACAAGAATCCAGCATTTATTCTCATTTCAAATTTTAACTATTGACTACTTTAACAAAAATAGATTGGGTTCATGAATGAAATCTTGAACTATAACATTTCTGTTAAGATTCTTGAATTTTTTTTCCTTGCCAAGGTACGAAATGATGAAGGAAAAGTAATTCGCTTCCATTGTAAACTATGTGAGTGCAGCTTTAATGATCCCAATGCGAAGGAGATGCATTTAAAAGGGCGAAGACACAGACTTCAATATAAAGTGAGGATTTCAACTGTTACCTTTTTTTCTTTAACAACTCAGAACATTCTGTATACTAAACCGTGCATCTAACCAAAATTCACCCAGTCCATGAATTCCCATTGTAAGATTAACATGTCATGTTGCTAGACATATTTGGAAGACTCAGTTGTTTGGTTTTTATTTATCACTATTATTGTTAAATGTAAGAAGACCAATGTGACTATGTTATCGGTTTTATTTATTTTTGTGTGTATGTGTGTGCATTATCAGTTTTAGTATGGCAGAATAAAACAAATATTATTTGGATTAAGTAATATAAAGATAATTGCTTCACAAAGAGTGTTTTTAAAAAGTGTTAAGTCTCCACTTACCTCCTTTATTTTGGTAGATTTCCCACAAAAATGAATTTTGCAATGAGTTGATACATTGGGAAATCCCTTCATTTGTCTTAGGAATTCTTTATTGAACATACTTCAAGTACTAAGATAAAGCAGAGTATATAGATTCATGTTTTCTCTTTCAAACATGGAGGTAATAAAAATCAATAAAAAGAGTCTTAAGGGTAGTACTTTTATACAAAAAGAAACTTCAACCAAAACACAGACATTTAGAATTATCTATTTATAAACCAGTACAAATGACCCTTAAAGAACACAGTTGTTAGGGGCAGCAACACCCCTCCCTGGTGCAGTTGAAAATTTGCTTATAACTTGACTCCCCCAAAAACCTAGTAATAGCCTACTATTGACGGGAAACTACTTAATGTAAATAGTCAGTTGACACTTATTTGACATTTTATATCTATTATTGAGTACATTACAATAAGGTAAGCTAGAGAAAATAATGTTAAGAAAATCATAAGGAAGCAAAAATACATTTATTATTACGTGGAAGTAGATCATCATAAAAGACTTCATCTTCATCATCTTAACATTGAGTAGGAGGAGGAAGAGACGGTACTGGCCTTGCTGTCTGGGGGTGGCAGAAGTGGAAGAAAATCTGCAGCGTATAACAACCTGTGTAATTCAAATCCATGCTGTTCTAAGGTCAACTGTAAAATAAAATTAAGTATCTGTCTATCTCCCTAAGGATTTCATATGATTTTCTGTTGTTCACTATTAAGTTAGGTACTTTTTGCATCCTAAGTATATAATTTTTAAACTTCACTAGTTAAAGTTTTTTATTAATGTTTTCTGAATCTTTTCTGATTCAACTTAATTATGTATCAGTCTTGCTTTGTAATAGAAAATTTGATAAAGGGGTATGTGGCGTTGTAAGATTAAAAATACATGTAGATTGTTTGGGGTGCTACTTTTTAAAAGTGTCTTATTACATTAACAGAAAAAAGTAAATCCAGATTTGCAAGTGGAAGTAAAGCCTAGTATTCGAGCCAGAAAAATTCAAGAAGAGAAAATGAGAAAGCAAATGCAGAAGGAAGAGTATTGGCGAAGACGAGAGGAAGAGGAACGCTGGAGAATGGAAATGAGGTAATATCTTTAACTTTTAATATTCATAGCATGGTTGTTCTGGGTGTATGACTTCCAGTCAAAGCAATGCAGGTTTATTTAGTAGACTTTTAGTTATCACTTTTCAGGAAGATCCTAGGTCTAGAAAAGACATACATTCAAATTAAGTTACTGGCTATATTAGAATTTGACCATGGCCTTGGTATTAGGAATTAAGTGGTAATTGGTATCTTATATATATTAAATATGTGAAGTAATAGCTTATTATAAATAAGTGCCTTAGTTTAAAACAAGCAAAATAGAACATATAGTTATATTAAAATATAAAATGTCATGTTGAGGTAGACTTCATATCTTTAAACTGTACAGTTCACTGGTTTTCAGTATATTCACAGAGTTTTGAAACAGACACCACAGTTGATTTAGGAAGAAAAGTTAATTTAGGCTCAGCACCTGTTGCTCACCTGTTGCACTGGCCATATGCACCAAGTCTGGTGGGTTCGAACCAACACAGGCCTGCTAAACAACAGTGACAACAACAACAACAAAAATAGTTGGGTGTTGTGCAGAACCCCTGTAGTCCCAGCTACTTGGGAGGCTGAGGCAAGAGAATCGCTTAAGCCCAATAGTTTGAAGTTGCTATAATATCACAGCACTCTACCAAGGGGGTAACATAGTAAGACTCTGGTTTCTTACTAAATCTTACTAAATAGAAAAAAAATTTTTTTTGAGACAGAGTCCAAAAATTCCATTTAACAGTCACTTCTCCATTTGTCCCTAGTATCCAGTACCTTCACTCCCAAGCCCTAGACAACCACTAGTCTACTTTCTGTCTGTAAATTCTGGACATTTCAGATAAATAGAATCATAGAATGTATAGCTTTTTTGTCTGACTTTCACTTAGCATAATGTTTTCATGATTCATCTATGTTGTAGTGAAAAAAATATTTTGCTTTTTATGGCTGAATAATACTTCATTGTGTGGATATACTACATTATAGTACATTTTGTGTATTCATTGGTTCGTGGGTATTTGAGTTGTTTCCATGTTTTGGCTAATGTGAATACTGCTTGGAGTATTTTTGTGTACATTTTAAAATATTTATTTATTTTTTAATCTCCACAGATAGAGGCTAGTTCTCCTTGTAGAGAAATAGCCTTAAAATATAACTTAAAAAATAAAATAGGAGCAAAGGCATACTATATACATATTTTATAAGCTATTTTTTCTTTTCACTTACATGTATTCAACTTTTTCTTTTGGAGACCAAGTCTCATTATGTCACCCTTGGTAGAGTGCTCTGGCATCATAGCTCACAGCAGCCTCAAACTCTTGGGCTTAGTCAGTTCTTTAGCTGTAGCAGAGATTACAGGCACCCACCACAATGCCTGGCTATTTTTTTGTTGTAGTTGTCATTGTTGTTTAGCATGCCCAGGCTGGGTTCGAACCCACCAGCCCCCATATATGTGGCCAGCACCCTAACCACTGAGCTATGGGCGCTGAGCCACATGTGTTCAACTTTTTAAAAAATTAAACTATGATTCTTTTCTTCTCATGGTAACATAGAATTCTTTTGTGCAGAATAAAATAATTTTGTGCACAATTATTTTGTGCAGAAAAAAATAAAATTTTCTTTATAACCAGACCCTTACTGTGAGACATTTAGGTTGTTTTCAATATTTCCATATTATTAATAATAATACACTGAACCTCCTTCAGGCTGTATTATTGCATATCTAGTGTTTAGTTGCCAATAAAAAGTCCCAAAAATGGAATTGTTTGATTAAAGATACTCAACCTATCTCCCTGTACTAAATTGTGTAACCCAGTGGTTCTCAAAGTTTTTGGTTTCAACATACTTGATTATTATTGAGGACTCCAAAGAGCTTTTATTCATGTCTGTCAGCACTTGGGAGGCCAAGGTGTGTAGATTGCTTGAGCTCAACAAGTTTGAGACCAGCCTAGGCCAGAGTGAGACCTTGTCTCTAAAAAATACCTGGGTATTGTAGCAGGCGCCTGTAGTCTCAGCTACTTGGGAGGCTGAGACAGGAGTATTGCTTTAACCCAAGAGTTTGATATTGCTGTGAGGTAAATCAGCACAGCACTCTACCAAGGGTGACTAAGTGAGACTCTGCCTCACAAAAACAAATAAAAAGATAATTATGTTAGAAATTAAAACTGAGGGCTCGGCGCCTATAGCTCAACCGGCTAAGGCGCCAGCCACGTACACCTAAGGTGGCGGGTTCGAATCCCCAGCCCGGACCCGCCAAACAACAATGATGGCTGCAACCAAAAAATAGCCGGGCGTTGTGGCGGGCACCTGTTGTCCCAGCTACTTGGGAGGCGGAGGCAAGAGACTCGCTTGAGCCCAGGAGTTGGAGGTTGTTGTGAGCTGTAATGCCACGGCACTCTACCCAGGGGGGACAGCTTGAGGCTCTGTCTCAAAAAAAAAAAAAAAGAGTTTGAGGTAGCTGCGAGCTGTGATGCCATGGCACTATACCAAGGGTGACATAGTGAGACTATGTCTCTTTCTCTCTCTCTCTCTCTCTCTATATATATATATATATAGAAATTCTTTTTTTTTTTTTTGAGACAGAGCCTCAAGCCATCCCCCTGTGTAGAGTGCTGTGGCATTACAGCTCACAGCAACCTCCAACTCCTGGGCTCAAGCGAGTCTCTTGCCTCTGCCTCCCAAGTAGCTGGGACCACAGGCGCCCGCCACAACGCCCGGCTATTTTTTGGTTGCAGCCGTCATTGTTTGGCGGGTC
>CAUYTI010158947.1:0-28057 GCA_963575145.1 Galago senegalensis | reverse complement strand
AAATACTTTCATCAAGCTGGTTCACATAAATTTCATGTCATTTGCATAGTCATTGTATCCAAACATTTATATTCTAGTATTAGAAAAGTTCACTTGTACCCTTGTTAGAAAGAAATATAAGTGATCTTTCCAGTCACCCTCCCCCCACCCAGCCACTCTTCTCCCCTCCCCTTCCCCACCCCCTCCCCATATTCTTGGGCTAGAATTAAGTTGTATATTTCATTTGAGAGCTATAAATTAGTTTCATAGAAGGGCTGTGTACATTGGATACTTTTTCTTCCATTCCTGTGATACTTTGCTAAGAAGAACATTTTCCAGTTCCATTCATGTAAACATGAAGGAGGTAAAGTCTTCGTTTTTCTTTAGGGCTGCATAGTATTCCATGGTGTACATATACCACAGTTTATTGATCCAAGATGTTTGTATCAGAATGTTTATTGCAGCCCAATTCATAATTGCCAGGTCATGGAAGAAGTTCAAGTGCCCATCAATCCACAAATGGATCGATAAAATTTCTTAACAATAACACTTAAGAATATAGGAACAGGTTGCTATTTTTTAAGTCTGATTGAAGCCATCTATGACAAATCCACAGCTAATATCATACTGAATGGAGTAAAAATGAAAGCTTTTCAATGTAGAACTGGAACCAGATGTCCTCTATTGCTGCTACTATTCAATATAGTGTTAGAAGTTCTAGCACAGTGGTTTTCAACCTGTGGGTTGTGACCCACAGGAGCTGTGTTGAAGGGTTGTGACATTAGGAAGGTTGAGAACCACTGTTCTAGCCAGTGCAATAAGGTAAGATAAGGATATAAAAGACATCCAAATGTGGTAGAGGATACTTAGAGAATCCCAGACACTCAGCCACAAGAGTCCGGATAATGATCAAGAAATACAGTAATGTCTCATGGTATCAATGAGATGGTATCAATGATCATGGTATCAATGTCCACAAATCACTAACCTTTGTATATGCCAATAACAGCGAAGTTGAGAAGCTAATCAAGAACACAATTCCCTTCATAGTAGCTGCAAAAAAATGAAATAGCTAGGAATATATCTAACAAAGAAGGTAAAAGACTCTACTGTGAGAATTATAAAACCCTAAGAAAAGAAATAGCAGAAAACATCAACTAATGGAAGAACAGATTATGCTCTTGGCTGGAAAGAATTAACATTGTTAAAATATCTATACTACCCAAAGCAATCTATAGATTCAATGCAATCCCCATTAAAATACCATACTTTGAGGAAATAAAATGAAAACATCATAAGTATGATAACATCATACTTTGAGGAAATGAAAAAAAAATAGGTCTTCATTGGAACCACAATGAAACCCACATAGCCAAGGCAATTATTAGTAATAAAAAACGCCAGAAGCATAACTCTACGATAATTTAGGCTATAGTACATGTTCACAGTAATCAAAACATCATGGTATTGGCATAAAAATAAAGACAGGGTATATTTTTCAGTCTGACAGACAGACAGAACAAAATAGAAAACCATGAGATAAAACCAGTCTTTTATAGCCATCTGATCCTTGACAAACCAAACAAAAGCAAACACTGGGGAAAAAAATCCCTATTCAATAAATGGTGGTAGGCCAGCTGAATAAACTCACGTAAAAGACTGAAACTTGACCCACATCTTTCACCCCTTACAAAAATTGAGTCAAGATGGATAAAAGATTTAAATCTGACACATGCAATGATAACAGTTCTAGAGAAAGTATGGATAAAGCTCTTGAGGATATTGGTCCGGGGAAAGGTTTTATGAAGAAAACTTCAGTAGCAATTGTAATAACAACAAAAAATAAACTAATGGGACTTAGTTAAATTGAAAAGCTTCTGGATATTTAAGCAAATAAACAAACTTCAGAATGGGAACAAACATTTGCATGCTATGGATCTGATAAAGGTTTGATAACTAATATTTATAGAAAACTCTAGTTAATCAATAAAAAAAGAGCAAACAATCCCATTTCTCAGTGGGCAAGAGACATGAACAGAATCTTCACTGAGGAAGACAGATAAATAGGTAACATACAGATGAATAAATGCTCATCAGCCCTAATCATCAGAGAAATACAAATCAAAATTACCCTGAGATATTACCTAACCCCAGTAAAATTAGCCCACATCACAAAGTCCCAAAGCTGCAGATGCTAACATGGATATCATGAGAGGGGATCGCTTTTACACTGTTGGTGGGATTGCAAACTCATATAGCCTTTTTGAAAATAAGTATGGTGAATCCTCAAATCGCAAATTAAACCTCTCATATGAACCCACAATCCCACTACTAGACATCGACCTAGAAGAAAAAAAATCATTTTATTATAAATATATTTGCCTGAGATTGTTTATCACAGATCAATTTACAATCGCCACGATGTGGAAACAACCTAAATACCCATCAACTGAGGAATGGATTAACAAACTTTGGTATATACCATAGAATATTGTTCAGCCATAAAAAGATGGGAATTTTACATTTTTTGTATTAACCTAGATGGAGCTGAAGCATATTCTCCTTAGTAAAGTATCACGAGAATGAAAAAACAAATATCCGATGTACTCTCAATACTAATATGGAGTCAGCAGATGATCTAATACACACCCATGTAGGAGTCAAACTCAAGTCAATTCTAGCTGGGGGAACAAGGAATGAGGGAAGGGGACAGAGGAAAAGTAGGGATTGGTGTGTTACCACTTAATGGGCACAATGTAGGGGTACAATTTGTTAGGTATAACTTCACCTTACAAATTCAAATATTGTGACCTGGTTGTTTGTACCCTCACATTAACCTGAAATTAAAAACCAGTATTAACAGTCAAAATAATAGAAGTAAAAGCTGTAAGAAATATTACCTCACTCCTTATTCATCCTCTCTTCCCTAGCCTTACCATCTTCATCTGAATAGAGCTTGTTTATTGTTTTTTGGCAGGTTTTGGCCAGGACTGGGTTTGAACCCGCCACCTCTGGCATATGGGGCTGGCGCCCTACTACTCCTTTGAGCCACAGGTGCTGCCTGAGCTTGTTTATTGTTATGTAGAAATTATTTATTTACCTCAATTACCTGGCTTGAATAAAAACTCACAATATGCAATTATTGACCTCTCTTCAGCTCAATGTTCTGAACTCCAGAATAAAGCTCCTAAAATAATTGTCTATGCTTGCCTAGAAAAGTACTTTGGAAAAAAAAAAGAAAGAAAGAAAAGTACTTTGAACTTGGCATATCTCTTACTAGAGATGTCAAAATCTCTATCTCACATTTATTTTAAAATTATCTTTATATGCATAAAAAGAATTAAAGCATCAAGCGACTTGTTGAAGATTATCACAGGGCACTATGGCCATTGTGAGGCTCATAAATCTATTGAGCTTCTCATATTGCAGCATTATTTTAAAAAATAGGATCAATAACTTCTGAGAAAATGAAACATTCTGAGAATTCTGAGAAGCAAATTTCGTACCTAAACATGATATTTGTCAAATCTCTTGGGAAAAGTTATGTTTTTAATATTGAGAGTTTTGCCAGTATAATTATAATACTCTTTGGTTGATCTTTATTTTAGAGACTAAATTCCAAAGGTAAACCAGAAGATAAAGTAGTCTGTTATTTGTCAGTCTTTGAAAAGATATTTATAAAAGTTATCTTTTTTTTCTTTTAAATGTAACAGTAGATAATATGTACATTATTGTTATTGAAAGCATTTCAAATATTATAGCAGAAATCATTTTCCAGGCATTTACAAGAGAAAAATGAAGAAAGAAAAAAATTTACATTGAATTGTGGTTTAAATGCCATTATAAGTAGAAACTATGGCAGGGTTAAATGTGCAATTACTTTAATAAAGTTTTTTTCTTTCTTTTCTTTGCTTAAAAAAAGTCAGCTCAACTAAGCTCTGTTAGATCTCAACAAATTGTAAAACTGAAGGGCTCTTGGGTCCAAGATTCTTTGGAGAGAAAAGACTAACTTGATATTGTACTTAGCCCCACAGTAAATTAATTACTTAGGACGTATGTGGTTTTATGCAGAACACAATCATTTTTGAGGTGGGAGTTATTATTAAAAGGTATATTAAAATCGGAATGTAGGCAAGAAAATAGTGAGCAATATGTGAAACAAATGCTAAGCACAGCTAATTAACAACCTAAAAGTATGAATGTAAAGTTAAATGCTGTAGAGATTTAGATGAGGCAACTCTATCCTTAATATCATTACAAATCATCCTTTGATTAGTAAATCAACTGCTGTTCATGTGTATTGAAGATCTCCAAGCCCAGGAGTCTAATAATTAAACAAGGTAATTGTGGAGTAAAACATGTTTATGCTGTAGTTGAGGATATGAGGCATGATAAAATTAGTGATCACAGTGTCAAAATAGAAGTGTACAATAATGTAATAAATACTAATGCATTTAATTTTATAACATGATAAAGGATAAGACATCCTTACTTGAAAATTCATATCCAAACTGCACACATAAAATAAATATTTGTGTACTTACCACTCGGCTGAAGAAATAAAATAAAATAGTACCCACAGCCTTGAAACTTCGCATATTTTTCCTGACCACAGTCCTTCTTTGCTAACACTGCTGTTAAGGTTTGGGCTTATTAATAGTTCTTCTCTTCTCTTCCTTCCTTTTTTTTTTTTGAGGGTTTTTTAAATTAAATAATAAACAAATAGATCATTTTTTACTAAATCATAAATACATAAATACATTAATACATTTATGGGGTAAATGTGCTGATTTCACATAGAATTAGGAATGCTTACATCGCACTGGTTAATGTATGCCTCATCCTGTTTACTTAATTATTGTGTTAAGACATTTATACTCTATACTGATAGACCTGAAATGTACCCTTACAATATGCACCATAGGTGATCTCACCTAGTCAGCCCGAGGATTTAGCAGAACACAAGGCACATTGAAACAAAACGAACAAACAAACAAAAAACCAAACACACACAATTAAACAATCAAAAACAAAAACAAAAAAACCTCAAAAAGCCTGATACATGCACTCTCAGCAACCATAACAGGAAGGGGTGGGATCAGCGCTTGTAGCCCAAGGTCCCTGGCACCAGCAACACACACTAGAGTTGGCAGGCTCGAACTGGCTCAGGGCATGCCAAACGACCCATGACAACCACAGCCAACAACAGCCAGGAATTGTGGCGGTACTGCAGTACCAGCCACCTGGGATGCTGAGGCAAGAGAACCTCTCAGCACAAGAGAGTTAGAGGCTGCTGTGAGCTGTGAGGCCATTGCACTCTCACCGTAGTAAGACTCTGTCAAAAAATAAGGGGAGGAAAGAAAGAAAAAAATGATAATAATTAAAAAAATTAATAATAACTCCTACAATAAAGAAAAAGGAAAAAAGCAAAAAGAATGAGCAAAGAGAGAAAAAAGGCAACAAAATTATTTATATATATATGATTATATATATGCTGTAGGGGATAACTTTAAGTAGGAATATATTTATGTTGCAATATACTTGCTGGACACCAGGTGGCGCCATGAGTGGTTCCCATGCTTATACCTGTTTCCTGGTTAGATTGTTTTTGGTGTTTGCCTGATTACCCGCTTGGTGCTTAGACCCTGCTGAACTGTTGATTCCATCGATCTCAAAAAATCTTCACAGGCAGGCTTCACAAATTCTCACTGCAACACTTTTTGTGAAGTGCGGGATATCCTGGGCCAGTTCCGAGTGTGGGACGACTATCTGCAGGTGAGACTCAAATTGCTGCACCTGGCCTCTGAGGAACGGTGCCTGCAGCAACGGCCATCTCCCAAATTTTAAAACAGTGGTCTCTGCCTATTGGAAATCTTTCCTGAGTGTCTCTCCCACCCTGTAACTACTGTGGTGCCACACCAGCTGGCACCCCACTCTGGCTGCCTAATTCTGTGGGGGAGTCCACACTTCACCAGTCTTTCCACACAATACCTAGTTTCCCCACGAACTGGGGATTGTAATCCTTCCTGGTGGGGCTGGTTGCCACCACTGCCGCAGTTTATAACCTCTCCCTCTCTTAACTAAAATTTCTCCATGTTATATTCTATTTAATTTCTTCATATCCATCTTCCATTTACCTCATTTTCCACTGAGCTGAATGCAGAGAGAAGATAAGGGCAGTCTGACTTCCCACATAAGGTCAACTAACCTGAAGTCCATTCCTGAAAGAATCTATCCATGTATCCATAGAGTCTAGCTTCTTTTTCTCAGGATTTTTCTGATAAAGCCTTAGGTTTTAATCTTTTTGTTTGACTATTTTCTTCTGATACTGAATGACAGTTTCTTTCTTTTTTTTTTTTTTTTACAGGTTTACTGAAATTAAGTATCATATTCCTAATCACCTTTCAAGTAAACAGTAGAAGATTCATTACCCCAAATATAAATAATTTAAGGTTGCTGTGTAGGTAGGTAAAAACAAACAAATAACCATTGCATTCGAGTTCCTCATTAGCGACCTTTTCAAATTTTTCTGTAGTACTCCTGTCTTCCAGGAGATAGTTGGATTTGAAGACAACAGTGAAGGAAGGTAAATCAGATTCCAAAGGTCTCCTGCAGCCTGACATGTGGGAATATCCCAGATATCTTGTTATCGTTATCCTTTTCTATCTTTTGTGTGGAACTGGAAAGCTTCCACTGAAGATGTCCCCTGTACGTCATTCTGTCTAGACAGGTGACTTAATTTCTATTATAATGGTTACTAAATAAAAAACAAATAATGAAATTTAGGCAATAGGGGACGTTTAAAGCAGGTCACTGTCATTTTTGTTTGTCTATTTGGGAGAATTAGGGAAATATTCAGGAATTGAGACTGTGCATTTATCTAATATGTGGATGTTTTGAGACACACAAAAATCAAGGAACATAAAATTTGCAAGGACAAAAACAAATGCAGCCTCCCACAACGCTGATAGGCCGGGCTAATCAAGACTTGTGGGGGTAAATCTGGATGGTGTCGACTGTGTTTCTTTCTTCTTTTCTTTTTCCCCATGCAAACAGTTTATTACAAAAAAAAAAAAAAAGAAAGAAACTATACAAAGTGAAAATCGCAGAAGGAAGCTACACGGAATGATGCGAAGTGAAACACATTCCAGAGAGAAAGGAACAGGTCAGTGTCCTGGAGCCGAGGACTCAGCTATGTTAGTTGGAAGTGAAACAATTGGACCATAGCACAATCTGGATCAGAACTTTCGTAGTGACCCACATAACTGGAGGAATGTCTCTCTCTTTTAAAGACTTTGGATGAGACAGCTTCCTAGTACTTGTGCATGCACGGGAGCAAGGCCAGCCTTCCTGCTCGCACGGCTGGTTCAGCCCCAGGCTCTGCGGGTCTCCAGAGTCCAGGTGCCCAGTGCCACCCCAGGGCTGGGTATGTCCCCACGGCTGCCGACTCTGGACAGCTCGGCTGCTGCGTGGCAGCCGATGACAACACGACCCGAGAGATGGCGAGCCTGGACTGAGTGTGTCGGGCACGTGTCCCCACCTGAGGCGCCCCAGCCACTCTTCTCACCTGTCTCTTTTGTCCCTTATTTTGCCAGCAGGGTTGTTTTTCTAGAATGATCGTCTGTTCTCCTCTTCCTCTTTATCGATTATAATTAAATTTAAACCACTTTGTTTGGATAAACGTCTCTTCCTAATAAATTCCCTGCGGATCGTATCTTGCGCTCCTTTCCCAGCCCCTCCAGGCAGTTCCCAGGAGGGACAGGGTCTCACGGGCCTGTTAGACTTTACACGAAACTAAGGGCAGCGCCCTGACCCTGCAGTGCTGAGCTAACCTCCACCCCGGCCCACCTGCCTCTCTCTCTATAACCTGTGAGTGTCCTTGTGAGAATCAGTCTGTAAATCTCCAGGCTGGGCTGAGGAGGTCTCGGAATTCTCTCAACGCAGCTGGCACTCTGTGCGTTGCTGTGATTATCCGTCATCTGACTGCTCCTCCCACAATTTTCTGATCCGGAGCTCATTGAACTCAGTGGCTGTACCTTGGCCACCTGCTTCGCCAGTGGCCAGTAGAGTGACAGATACCAAGCAGGTGAATCAAAAAATTCTGGCTTAAATACTTGGCTTAAATACTCTAGATTGCTTAGCTTAAATGCTTTAAGTGAATGGCTTACTGAATTGTAAAAACAATTCCTGAATGCATCCCCTGTGAAAAGTGTACTGTTCTGAGGAGAACATTTCCCCACTTAGGTGAATAGGAATAACAAAAGTCATTAGCTAGCCTGAGCGTCAACACACCAGCGCAGTCTTTGGAATTTCCATTCTGAGTGTATAAAAATTGAAGTAGCTGGGTGGCACTTGTGGCTCAGTGGGTAGGGCTCTGGCCCCGTATACGGAGGGTGGCAGGTTCAAACCCAGTCCCGGCCAAAGTGCAGCTAAAAAAAATAGCCAGGCGTTGTGGTGGGCGCCTGTAGTCCCAGCTACTCTGGGGGCTGAAGCAAGAGAATGACCTAAGCCCAAGAGCTGGAGGTTGCTGTGAGCTGTGATGCCACAGCATTCTACTGAGGGTGACAAACTGAGACTCTGTCTCTAAAAAAAAAAAGTTAAGTAGCTGATCTATGCCAAATCCTTTCATAGAATCAATGATCCATTTGGAACAATTTGCTAAGGTGGCATAGCACAAAAGATTAGTCTCAGCTCCGACTCCTCTCTTAATTATTAAAATCCCTATTCTACCACCTCCTGGTCTAAAAATGCTGTTAGAAAGAGCAAACAAAAATAAAACAAAAACACAGACCTTGTTTACGTGTAATTAAATACAGTGTGTACGTTTTTACCTCTCATTAACATATTTATGGACATTTTATATAATTTACATAAAAAGATGTTCATTATCTGTCCTACAGATATTCAGTCGTGTCTTATCTGGAATTTATAGAGGGCAATTCTCATAAATTCAGTTTATTCAGTGCCTGGCTCAGTACTATAAGAGACGCATAATACATATTTTTTATAATGATGTTAAAATGTTCATTGCAAAGGTGGGCCATGGTCACATAATCTTTCTATTCCCCATTCAATGAATAATTCAAGTAGTAGCCTTCACACTCCTCATAAGATGGAGAAGATATATCTCTTCCTATGTCTTGTTTTCTATTATTGAGATGTAAGAAGCCTCTGCAAATGCAAAGTCTCTGGGGCCTTGTTACAGGGGCCAGCTTCAAATCTCCTTTGTGAACTCCAAAAGGATTTGCCAGGAGAAGCTTCAGAGTGGGATCACTAGCCAGACAGCAGGAACAGTTTTAAGGAAAGTGTCTACATCACATGGGAAGCGTGTATGTGCGTGGCAGAGCAGGGTGTGTTTAGGAGTGAAGGGTATCCCTTTGCTTATTTTGTGTTATATTAGCATGACCAGATATTGAAATCTCTTTATGGAGATTATTTGAAAATATATAACTGCACACAAAAACTGGACCAAGGACGTAAAAATGATGCATTCTACATATGATTAAAAGATGGCACCAAACATTGATTTAAAACATTAATTAATATTTATAATTAAGTTATGATTTGAGCATCTCCACGTATTTATATGTAGGATAAAAACAAAGAAGGAAAAGTAGACTGAAACGTAAACTCCTAAGTGACAATCCAAATGATCTCTTAACAGTTGCTCATTGGACAACATCAAAGCAAGCCATTCATTAGGTTTTGAACTCTGATCATTAAAAAGTGGTGTCTAGTGTCCATGAATCGAAAGAAGATAATCTGGGAAATAAGCTACATCTATATTTAATGGAAAATTATCTTCCTTGAATCCAAAAAGTCTCATCTGTGCATTAGCTGAGCCTTCAAATTGTACTCTAAATATGTAAAAATAATTATAGACAAATCTTTCTTCTATGTTTCTAAAAGATATTAAGTGTTTCATGAGAGCAAATTAACATTAAATTTTAATAATGAATTTCCTGTGATTGTGGACAAATTACTGGGTTCTTTTTCTTCCCTAGGTTCGGGTTTAATGAAAACAATCATTTTCTACCTTACCAGCATCTATTTCAAGTGGTGCCTGGAAAGAAAATCCTAGGTGAATATTCTCAAAAGTATTGCTTCATTTACACTTTTGAATAATACTTTCATAAGAATTCTGGTGACAAAGACAGCCCAAACAGGAAAAACACTAGAAAAGTTTATGACGTATAAAATGAATTCTTCGAAAGAATTTTGTTTCAAAATGCCCAGGGTTATAAGTCAAATACATGCCGCACGTATTACTATTTATTACCTTGCATTGGCTGAAATTCATCTCTTCTGACAACACCGGGTAAATCATGTTACATATTTCATAAAATATGAGTGCTGGTCCTTTTCGGAAGATGCCACTTGGTGTGTGAACTCACTGCCATTGGCTGCATCCCGGTGCTGTAAGTTCCCTTAAGACCACTACTTCTGCAGGGTCCTATGGCAGTTGAATCCGAGAAGAAAAGGTATTTAGAGAAAACATATGCAAAAGGTTGATAACTCGTCCAGTTTTTAGTGCACAGACTGACAGCTAAATACAAATTGAGAAATGTAAGTTTCACTTCAAGCAAATTTACTAGGTGAAAACCTCATTTTTTCATTTCATTTGAATACGTTCGCTGCTTCTCAGAATATGCAACTTTATAGTGAGCATATTTTTTATTCTTGAAGGCTCATTATTTTCCAGTGAGGTTACTGAACCTAGACCACGTAGTGCAGATTACCCAGAATAATATTAATCAAAATATACATGGCAAATGGGATTCTAAACAGTACCAAACAGACATCTGCTTTTAACAGAGAATAAAAAAGTGCATTTAGTTTCTTTATTAAAAGGTATTATGGGCAATTTATTTCTAAGCCATCTCTCTCTCACACTATTAACTAGCATATGATTTAATGTACTCCCAAGGAACTTGACTTTTACTGTTTCCTTCAAAACACTAATTTGTAAAGGCAAGATGATGTAAAAGATGCCTTTGACCCAGAGAAGAGATTCAAATCATTAACAATGAATTAAATGATCTTTTAGACACATGTAACAGTTACTTTGGGGCTTGCAAAATAACATCTTTGTCGTATATGATATGATGTTTTGTAGGAAAAAATAAAGCTGGTGCTATTTCTAATGCTGTTTATTTATATCCTCTGAGTAAACCATATCAGTTTTTGTAAGTTTTGTTTAAATTTGAACAGAGTTTCCAGATGCCTAAATATTTCTAAACAAACAAATTAAAGGCATTCTTCCAAGTTGTTATAAGAAAGGAATTCTATCCTGTCCATTTAGGAAGTTTTGGACACGTAAATAGGTACTGGATTGTACATTTTTATATTGTTTTCTTTATAGAGAAAGACGAACCAACTCACTGCTGTTGAAATGTACCCGGTCAATTCTATGCTAACAGGCAGTAGGGATAATGGTAGTGAACTGAAATGATTTCTAGGCTAAAAAAGGTACCTAAACTCAAAATTGTGACATTTTTAAGTGGACGAAATTTTTGAAGGGTAGGTGGCAAATACAACTTAAATTATAAAAACAATACAAGGGCAAATGTTCCTTTTAAAGAAGTGAGACTATGGGAGAATAATAGTACTAAATGAAAAGCAAACACAAAGTCAACAACGAAGCATCGATGTCACCCCTGATCCTCCTGCAATAAGATTCAGGAGTCTACTGGCCTACTGCAGGTAACTATGGTTAAAGATTTGCATGCTATTCTTCAAGGTCTTTTCCTCTGTAATTATGTAGATATATCATTACCTACATACAATATATTATATCTACATGTGTGCACATGTACGAAAGGAAGTGTGTATTACTTATGGATATACACATATGATTTCCACACCTAATTTGTCTTATTTTTCACTTGACAATAAGTGGACATCAATATGTTCAGTGTATATGTATTTTATTTTTCGTTTTTATAATATTTTTGAGAATGGGTATGTCTACTGCTAGATATTTGGATTATATTTAATTTTATGTACAAACAATCTAAAGAAATCTTTATACTATTATGAGATAGATTTCTAAGTGATTGATCAGTTTTAATAAACATTGCCAAATTATCTCTAACAAGTTTGTACTAGTCTATATTCCCCCCAACAATTGATGAGAGTGATACTTCACTCACATTCTGATCAGCTTTTAATTAGTATTGATCTATAAGAATTAAAACCTACAAGTAAAGAGATCAACTTTAGGGTGATAAAGGGTGATCTGAGGGTAATTTTAACATGTATTTCTATTATTATCAGTGAGGTTAAGCATTTTACATGTTTATTACACACACACACACACACACACAATCCATTCTTAATAGCCTGTGTAGTTATATTCTATAAAGCTGATGCAAACATTCAGTTGGCAGATACTGAACCAATGGTTCTAGGGAAAATATATACATATTTTATCTTTGAGTGTCAGCCAAAGGCTGCCCTCAGTTCCCTGACACACATGCGCCTCTATAATTTAACTTATAACATGGCCACTGACTTCCCTCAGAAGCAGCCACAATGAAAATGAGAAAGGGTGAATGACAAAGAAACTAGAGTCTTTCTGTAACCCAGACTTCTTGTCCCAGTCAGAAGGGACAAGTCAGCTTGTGCCATATCCTGGTCATTAGGAGTGATTAACTATTCTAGTCATTGTGAGTGATTCAACTTCATAATGTTTTCATATTTTCATCTCTAAGATGAATTTTATCAGACCAAAATATATTATTATTTTATTACATGTTGAATTCAGTAAGGTAATATTATTTAAACTTTTTATATCTATATTCAAATGCAAGATTGGTTTTAGTATTTTTTGTTCTTTTTTATGTGTCAATAAAAAAATTTTTAATTTTTATTGTTTGGGATTCATTGAGGGCACAAAGAATTAGGTTATACTAATTGCATTTGTTAGATAAAGTCCCTCTTATAATTGTGTCCCACCCCCAAGAAGTCTACTATACATCATGACCCTCCTTTCCTCTCTCTCCTCATCTCTCCCCACTCCCTCATTCCCCTACCCTGCTCCTTATATTAGCTCATCTACTGCCTTCATATTAGAATTGAGTAGACTGGATTCTTGCTTCTCCATTCTTGTGTTGCTTTACTAAGAAGAATGTGTTCCACCTCCACCTAGGTTAATACAAAAGATGTAAAGTTTCCATATTTTTCAGTGGCTGAGTAGTATTCCATGGTATGGGTAAAAAAACCCATCTTTGTCTTTCTTTAGTTGATTTATATTTGCTTGTTTCTGAAAATAAGTTTGCAACCCCCTGTTTCTTCTGATTTCCATTTGTTTGAAATACTGTTTTCCATCCCTCAACCCCAGTCTTGTTTTGTCCTTCAAGGCTAGGTGTGTCTCCTGGAGACAGCATATGTATGGCTTGTTCTTTTTTTTATCTATACAGCCAGCTCATGCCTGTTGAATGGTGAATTTAGTCCATTGACATTTATTGAGAGAATCGATAATTGTATTGGAGTTCTAGTCATCTTACTTTGTGTAGTTTTATTCTTTGCACGAATGTGGAAGCTAAGTTTTGACCTTTACTTCTGAGTATTTACTTTGCTGCTGGTCCATTGTGACGGTCAGTATTGAGAATAGGTCTAAGTATTTCCTGTAGTGCTGGTCTTGTGAATTTCATCGGTGTGTGTATATTTGCAAAAGATTTGATTTCTCCACCAGGTTTGAAGCTTACTTTAGCAGGATACAGAATTCTAGGCTGAAAATTGCTTTGTTTAAGAATGTTGAAGATGAAGGGGTTGCCTGTGGTTCAAGGAGTAGGGCACCAGCCTCATATACTGGGGGTGGTAGGTTCAAGCCCGGCCCCTGCAAAAAAAAAAAAAAAAAAAGAATGTTGAAGATGGAAGACCATGCTCTTCTGGCTTGGAAAGTTTCAGTTGAAAAGTCTGGTGTCATCCTAATGGCTCTCTCTCTGTAGGTCAGTTGGTGCTTACTCCTGGCTGCTTGCAGAATTTTTTCTTTCATCTTGACTTTGCATAGTTTCTTTACAATGTGTCATGGAGAGGCTCTGTTTGAGTTGAGATGACCTGGGGTATGATCTCCATCTGAAAAAAGTGTGTCTGGCTCTTTAGTAAAACTTGGGAAGTTTTCACTTATGATCGTCTCCAGGGGCTTCCATTCATTTGGAACAATCTTCTACCCCTTTGGGAATCCCTATTGTTCATATGTTTCAATGCCTTATGGAGGCTCACAGTTCTCCAAGCCAGTTCTGCTTTCTCCCTCTTCTTTTCTGCCTTTATAACTAACTGGGTTAACTTGAAAACTTTATCCTCTAACTCTGATTTTCTTTCTTCTCCATGGTCTAACCTATTTTGATACTTTCCACTACATCTTTACATTCCCTAATTGTCTCCTTCATTTTCTTAAGCTCCACCATATCTTTTCTATATTCTATGTATCTCTTATCCAACTTTTGGTTCTATCTTTCCATTTTCTTATCCATTCCTTTTATTGTCATTATCATCCAAATTTTAAATTTCCTTTCTTTGAAATATAAAAATTCTTTATAGGTGGAATCTTCTGCAGTAGCTACCTTGTGTTCCTTTTGGGGAGTTCCTCTGTTTTGGCTTTTCATGTCACCTTAATTTTTCTGTTGGTTCCTCCACATGTGTTCTTTCTTTATGTTCACCTCCTTGTCCTCCTTTTTCCTTCTCACTTCCTCCTTTGGTCTTCAAGTGGCCTCAGCCTGAACAAAGCTAATTTCTTTGTCATGGCCAAGTAAACAGAAGTTCTTGCTCTTGATGACAATATTCTGCAATATGTTGCTGGGATACCAGGTGGTGCTGTGGTTTTTTAGTATAAAGAGAGCACTCAAGCAACCTCGATGATCCTTATTCTGAACTTAGTTGCCTTTGATGATTTCCTGATTGTTTTCTCGATATTTGGACCCTGCCAGGTTGGGATCTTAAAGTGAATAAGACTCCTTCAGGGGAAGTTCTCACAATGCACACTTACTCCAGTTCTTGTGGGTTGCAGGAGTCCCTCAGCTTTCCCAAGACTGGAGTTCTGCTCCTGGCAGGTGGAATTAAAACACCTTTGCTTTAGGCCCCTGCTAAGACCTTGTCATGACCTTCCCACAATGGTGGCCCTCTGGCTGGAGAGACATTTTCAGTATAGCTGCCTCCTTAGTCACCAAATGTATGGAAATCCACTCCAACTGGCATTCAGATCTGGTTACTGTATACTGTTCAAGTCCACCCACCTTTCCAAGTTTTCTACTCAATGCACAGCTTCCCCCAACAACTGAAAACTCTGGAAAGGCTTCTGCCTATCCTGAACCTCCCTGAGGGCCCAATTGATCCCAGCCAGTCATAATCAGCTGTGTAATTCATCAGATTTCCACCACTCTGGATTTTACACTGTATCCAGTTCACCTGGATTTCTGAACTATGATTATGGGTAAGGTCCCCATGCTAGGTACACTGTGTTCTCTCTTTTTCTACAGTTGTTCTAGGAGAGCTCAGCTGAATGATGAGCTGGTCTGCCATCTTGCTCTGGTCCCCTATGTTATTCTTTATCATAAGCTTCTATAATGGTTTGTGATACTTTCATAGAAATGTTTTAAATTTTAAAATAATCAGAAATTTTATAAAGTAATTATTGTGATGCCAATAAAGTGAAGCTTGTGAAATTGACATGAAACATTAAAGTGAAATTCTAACTATATGGTAGTTAATATTGCTATCTGATTAAGATCTTTACTGTGCAATCCTTGTTCACATGTATGAGGTCACATACCTGAGAAAGGTGTACTATACTAGTTGGGGTAGCAAGCAGATGATAAAAAAAATGTAGAAAGAATGCAGGAGAATAAAGGGGTTTTTAAGGCTCCTAAATGTTCCTAAGAACCTAGAATGTCACTAAAATGTACAGGGCTGTGCATATGTTCAAAAAAAGATGTGAAAAGAGGTTAATTAATCTCTTACTCCTGCTGATTTACAGGTTCTGTGCTAGCAAGAAGTGAAGGCTAATGTAGAGGTATAATCTTCTGTCAGAGGGTTAAAAGTTGGTCCTTGAGCATACCAAGAGAACCTTCACAAACACATAAAAAATTAAACAGAAATAATTAAAGTCACCAGATAGGTTAAATATAAAAGACTGTATAGACATACTTTGCAACTCTATTCTATATGATTTAAAAAGTGACTTCATAACTCAATAATTATAAGACTATGTT
Organism: Galago senegalensis; assembly: GCA_963575145.1. Lineage (NCBI taxonomy): Eukaryota > Metazoa > Chordata > Mammalia > Primates > Galagidae > Galago > Galago senegalensis. The sequence goes on along the minus strand of CAUYTI010158947.1, from coordinate 11,867 downwards.
CATTATTTAAGATAGTCTGGGTCTTGGCATTTACTTATGAACTTTTGGAATTTTTTGTCAATTTCTATAGAAAAGCTACTTGGAGTTTTATAGGAGTTGATCTGACTCTGTAGGTCAATTTGAGAAGAATTTCTATTTTAACAATATCAAATTTTCAAATCTAGAAACATGTCCTTCCATTTATTTAGGTTTCCATTAATTTCTTTCAATAATGTTTTGTAGTTTTCAGAGTAAAATTTTTACACATACTTTGTTAAATTATTTCTGAGTTTTATTCTCGTGACACTATTGTAAGTGGATTGTGTTCTTAATTTCCTTTTCTATTGTTCACTGCTACAGTTGATTCAGAACAATTTTATAGGAATACAATTATTCACTGTTTAGGTAACATGGAGAATAAGTTTGGCTTTAGAAATGGAAAAGATAGATTAAGATTAAGATTAAGATTTTTATAGTGACCATGATTAATGCTGCTGAAATTAAAAATGTTTGACCAAGCCACAATTTTGAAAGAGGGGATTTGAGATAGGTAACTACATAAATGTTCCAACATTGGAATATATTTTTATGATGGCTGATACACACTTCACCAGATGACCACTGGGGTGTGATGACATAGACACTGATGGAAACTCAAGTCAGATGCTCAGAAAATGTGGTTTCTCCTTAACAGAGTTCAGTAAGGATTTTGTGAAGTGGTTTGTGAGAATTCTGATATCATTTGCTGAAACATGTCTCTGTCTATTTTTGTTTTAAAACTTTGCTACTATCAAAATAAAAAAATATGAATTCAAGAAATAACAGAATGAATTCAATGTGCCATTTACATATATATTCAACTTTTCACATGATGCTAACAATAGCAACTGTCTATTAAAATTAACGTTTACAAAGAAACAAATTTTAAATTTGCTTATTTGTATAATTTACTATTTTGTTTTTTGAGAAGTGAGCAAGATTTTGTGTGAAAAATTAGAATGAGAATACCATAATTCTTCCAGCACTGTCTTTATGGATTATCATAGAATTTTCTTGATATTTTTATTTTATCTTTTATAAAGATAAAATAATAAATTGATTTTATCTTTATCTTGATATTTTTATTTTATCTTTATTTTTTTATTTTATCTTTATAATTAATTTTTATCTTTATGGCTTATCATAGAATTTTCAGACTTCATCACAAAGTATTGAAGAAGAATCCATCAATAATAATGAGTGGAGCTTCTTGATAGAACTTTATTTATAGTGTATACTCAAAATGCCCATTATTATATAGCCATCCTTCCCTGATTCAAAGGAATCATAATTTAACCTAAATTTTCTTCCATAGATTTTCACATGTTGGAAGCTCAGTTATTTTAATCCAGAATGAGGAAACATTGTTTCTTTTAGCAGATAACAACTCTAACAACTTTGAATCTCAGGTTTGTGTTTATTGAGGTGTTCATTCTGAGATCCATTTAGCACGTGCTTAGATACACAGCTAGATACACATATCAAGATAAAGATAAAATCAATTTCCAAAGAATAAACATTAAATGTATGCATCTTTTGTGGGCATACATTCATGTCTCTATTATTGGCTTCTGAATAGGTCCCAAATATCTAATAAATTAGAAACCACTGATATATATATATATGTATATATATATACACACACACACACACACACACACATATATGTGTGTGTGTGTGTGTGTGTGTGTATGTGAAATTAATTCAGTATAGGCCCCAAGAATTGCTTTCATTGTAGAATTATTGATTTGTATCTTTTCTTTTGTTGTTCTATACTCAGTTGCTTACTCAAAATCTACATTTAGATATGATGCATTCATTAAAATTGCTACATTAACTTTGTTGATGCTGACCTCCTGATTTGCTCCTGCTAGGAAGTTCCTCCTATGGTTTTCCACATCTCAGTTAATGACAGCATTAATTTTTGGTTGCTGAGGAGAAAGCTTTAGTGTCAATCTTGAAATCACTTTGCCATGTTCCACTTTTCTGATCTACCAGAAAATTATGTTAATTTACATTTATTGTGTCATTTAGGGCTAGCAAACCTACAAAGTATATATTATATTTCCTAGTTTTAGATACATAATAAACTAAAAGACAATACTGGTCATCACATTACTGTTTAGTAGGTGCTCTCCAAGTCGTCTTACTTATATTAGCCCAAATCATCCTATTAATGACTTTATGTAGCAGGTACAATTGTTGTATCCATTTCACATATGGGAAAACCAAAGCACAAATGGTTAAGTATCTTGTGAAAATTCTCATCATTAGTGAGTGTAGGAGCCACGTTACACTGAAATACAGTAAGCACTTGTAGCTATAAGGGAGAAGACAAAGGAAAATAAGCTGCTTCATAATTAATGGATACTTAACATATGGAATTTTATTTTTCTTTACTTACTAATATCTAGCAGACATTTACCTACTTCTCGATATGTGCCATACATTAATGCCCCAAGATGACTATAAAGTGTTTTTTGCCCACAGGAAGATCGCAATGATGCAAGAGAAGAGAGACTAAATTAAAAATGAAAGAATAAAGTTTTTGTCATCATTAGATATGTAAAATATATGCATTTGGAGATAGATATACACACATATAAAAATATATATACACACGCATATACATATATGGAGAGAGAGTTAAATATGTTGCAATAACTACTTGCAATACACTAATAATAGTTTATGAATTAGAAGTAATCAAAGTATTTACATAGGGAAGAATATATTTTATTCTTACATGTCTGCTCATTCTCCTCCCTGGGAGTGTTTTATATCTAAATTGACAGAAATAGAAGATCTTCATGATGCCTTAGTCATTCTAAGTGCTCAGACTTTAGAAATACTCTATTCTCTTTTTCACTCAGAAACACAAATACTGCATCTACGTGATAGAAAACTAAATGAAAAATTTGAAAGATGGATTTGCAACTAAACAAAATACAACTTTTTTTGGTATATGAATATATTCAATTTTTTGTGTAAAACATTTGGCAGAGAAAAACCTAGTATACCATTGTACAGTGCTATTACATAAGGTGTTAAATATATTAAATGCGAGAGTATTTAACCAAAATCCTTTCTCTTTTACACCCCAACAAGTCACATGCAGAGAAAAGGTGGCAATTGATAAAGAAATTTTGAAATAAGAGTCTTAAATATTTATAAGTTTTAGAAAAAGCAATATTTTCAATTCTCTACAGCATCATGTTTAAACTCAAGTTATTCGTATCTTTGTTTTTCTAGCTATCAAACACATGGTAGAGAAAATAAGAGAAATTGTATGAGAATTGCAAAGAAGTTAATTTTATCTGTAAGTAAATCTTGCCGCTTGAATACTTCCTTTCAAATGAACAAGATTCTCATAAATTTCTCATACCGGAAAAGACCAGTATAGTAGAACATAGTACATGTGTTTTCTATGTAAATTGCAAAGACGGAAAACATTTTACATCATGACATTAATGTCATAGGTCAAAGACAAGAGTTTATTGCCAATTCAGAGGAAAATATCTTTTCAGTGACATATGGAATGACCTTCAACTCCTAGTAGTTGTAGAATGGTTAAGGTCAACTCTTCGTACATTCAGAAAATCCAAATGATGTACATGACAAATGGTAGAGTCTATTGTAACTGATTTCTGGGGCAAACACAGTAAAATATTGCACTGTGGGATGAAAAGTTACTGACCTTGTGATATTATGTCTGACACTAATCATTATTCCCCAATCGAGCTATTTGAAAGGATAGTCAATATTTTGTTTGTTATACTTCTCTTTCTAGTTTATATGAATTATAAGGCTCTGTCCCCTCCCTGCAGCCCGTTAAATGGAATATGGCTATTTCTGTTGGGATTTCAAGTAAGGATGAGTTTTATCGAAGAGCAGAATATTTTTATTTACTTCCTTTCTGTGCAGTTTTTCTTTCATTTTGCTTATCTTTTTGACAGATTTTTTTCTGCCTTACACAATAGAAAAAAATATGAACCTTTAAGAAATGAAATCTCAATGTTAATAGTTTAATTGATAATCCAGAAAGAAAAACAGCAATCAAGAACCCATATTTTCATATACTAAAACCATCTTGATTTTTTTCTTTTCTCTTTTTTAAATTTTTTAGAAAGCCTCAGCAAACAATGCTTTGGACACACTTGATCTGTCTTGTCCCTAAAATGTGTTCTGCCTCGGATTCTGTTAGTCCTGCCAATGCACATGTTTCCACCCATTGCTCATCTCCCATTTTCCTTTCCTGTACCCTCCAGTAGTCCAATTGCCAATTAGCAATTGCTACTCCGGGATTTTCTCATAGCACACTGGTTTAAGGCCTTCATCTTATTTCATGATATGACCCATTTATTATGGCCCTTTGGCTTTTCAGTATTTTGAAAGTTTAATACATCTGAGCAACACACAGGCATTCACCTGCTACTCTTTTTGTGTAAACCAAGGTCCACATTTCTCTGCACTAGAAATTCATTACAGATCATCATTTCATTTTATTTTAGGCAATCAGAGATATGACAAGGAAGAAGCACTACTTAAATTAATTTTCTTGATTTCAAAAACCCTCTGAAGGGCAGGATTTGGGAAAGAGACATTTCAGAGCCTGTAATGTAATTGTTTCACTAAGCTTCTTATTTCATCACATCCATTATTCTCAGAGTGTACTTGACATGACCTGAAGCAAGTAAACTTGAACCATTCAAAGTACCCATGTGACCTCAGAAAGAAGGCTTACTCTGAGGCCACTCACTATTCATGAGATTGCCGAGAGAGAGTCCTCGGAGCTGTAGTTGCAAATTAAACTCTGCTGTGTCTTCCATTACGCAAAGTTTGTCTTTAGTCATTTTCACTATTATTATTATAACCTTTCCTGCTATTATGTCGATTTCATGTTTGTTACTTTGCCTATTACTGTTGTTATTCCTTTTTGTTTTTATTTTTTAAGTTTTGGAATATGACAGGAGGCACATATGTTTTGTTTACATGAATTGCTTTTGTACAGTTTGAGTTAAAGTTATAGGTGTGCCAATCACCCGATAATGCACATTGTGCTCACTAGGTGTGGATTTGTTACCCTCTTGAATGATGCTATGCTCTTGTCTTTGCAGCAAAAAAAAAGAGAAAGTCTTTCTTTAATTTTAAAAACCAGTAATGAAGAGACTCTATAAGAATTTGAAAAGTGGGACAGCAAATTAATTTTCCCCTAACCTTGGCCTGAGCTACTAGTAATTGTATACCAGCACAATATAGCAAGAGAAAGTTAAGTCCAGCATATTCATCAGAATATGATAACATCCAGGCTAACTGGAAGGCAACCTCTTCTTTGAAGAGGTTGCAAGAAAGGAACTGAAAATGCCTGTTTCCTTTTGTAAGAAGACTGGTTAAAGAAAAGAAACGTCACAGTCCAGAGAAAAAACAATCCCCATCTTGTCTGCCTTCTCTCCATTACAGCATCATTCACCCACGGAGGGTGTTTTGAGAAGCATTCATCTTTGTGAAATGCTTTTATCCTAATTGGTTAATTAATCTACTAGAATCACAGTCGTAAATGACATTGACGATACCTAAGGCAATTTGCTTACAGCAGCCATGACTGGATTGTTGTTTCGGGGAAGATAAGAGCAAAGACCTTTCTAAGAACAGAGGTTTAGTGGATAAAAAAGAGGCATATTTAAAAACTAAAGACGACAAAATTGTTATGTTCTTCAAAATTTGGTCTATGATTTGCCTTGTCCTTTTCTTCACCTTAATGCCCCTTTCTCCCCATATTGAAACCTCAGTGTATGAAGAGTACAGTTTCTTCATTATTCTGAACCTAGTTCAGAACGATCAGTTGCAACAGTTCCACATGTCAATCTGTTAAGCTCTCTTGACCACTTTTGTGTGAAAGAAGCAACCTGTATAAATGAGGACTATGATGGTTAATTTTATGCATCATAAAATTGACTGGGTTACAGATGCTCAGATAACCGATAAAACACTCTTTCTGGGTGTGTCTGAAAGGGTGTTTCCTGAAGAGCATAGTGTTTGAGTAGAAAGACTAAATAAAAAAGGTCATTCTCACTGATGTAAGCTAGCATCATCTAATTCGTTAAGGAGCATCATCTAATTTGTTAAGGAGCTAAATAGAGCCATATGGGAAAAGAAGGGTAAGTTCACTATCTCTGCTGGGCTGGGACTGGAACATGGGACACATTCATCTTCTCTTGCCCTCAGACGCTGGATTTCTGGTGCTTGAGCCTCTAGACTCAATCTTGGACTTAAATCATAGAACTCCCCATCTGTTCTCAGATCTTTGGCCAGCTCCCCTGGTTCTTAGGTCTTTTCATTTTGACTGAATTATAGCCACTAATTTTCCTAGTACTCTAGTTTGTAGATTGGGAAGTTCTAAGTCTCTATAATTTCATGAGTTAACTTCATAATAAATCCTGTCTTAGGGATATATATGTGTGTGTGTGTGTGTGTGTGTGTGTGTGTGTGTATAAAAGGTACAGAGATGTGTATATATAATCTTAGTTCTGTTTCTTTGGAAAACCTTGAATAATATAGGGACTTTACTAATGACTATAGTGGTTTTAAAATCTGATGACACCTTGGGCGGCACCTGTGACTCAAAAGAGTAGGGCACCAGCCCCATATGCCGGAGGTGGGGGGTTCAAACCCAGCCCTGGCCAAAAACTGCCAAAAAAAAAAAAATCTGATGACGCCTCAAATTACAATAAATTCTGATGCCCCTAAACCTTAAGTTATTTCTCTCAAGACACGAAATGAGTATATTATAAAGCTAGAAATGAAACCTGCAATATTAATTATTAGTTTGGTACTCAAGTCTATATCCAGCATGTCAACTGCTTTTTCTCCACCTCAGTTAGCCAAATTGTCTCTTAGTTAAGATCTCTTACAAATGCCTATATTTTTAATACTATGTTAAAATGAGGAAATTATTCTTGAATTTTGTTTTGTGTATGTTAGTAAAGTGATAATTATTTTCATATCTATTTCTAAGATAGATAATCTGAAGCTTTAGAGAATTTTCTGGGCCAGATCATGTATCAAACTACAGTCTATGAATTCTTAGAAAACTATAGACTTTTTGTGCCCTACATTTTTATACTTGCGGTAATAAAACTGGCTTCAAAGGGAGAAATAATTTATGAAAATTAATAATGAAAGAAATATAGGAATCTAGGTACATTTTATGTGCTGCAGTCATGCCAGTTTCATGGACTCTACCCTCCTGGTTTGGCGTGATCCTATAAGAAAGGCATCAAAAGCTTGGCCGAGTGCAGTGCGCATGAGTTTTAACCACAACAGCAGTTAGGCAGAGAAAAGAGGTATTATCCAAGGATGCTACAATATAGTATCTCTCCACTTGAATTAATCATTTTCAGAAAATAAGACCAAAAGTACGGTTAAGAAGCAACAAGGGCAAAAGAGAGATTTACTGCTGATAGAAATGGACTAGTAATTCTTTGTTCATCCCCATAAAAATCACGCAGTGCAGCAAGGGGAGGAAATTACAGGAGCATTGAGAAGGCCAGTGGCGATGGTATATCACTGTGGAGAAGAAAGAACGAGAGCATGCTAGGTGAACCACAGCACCGGGAGAGAGAAGCCGATCCCCTGTCCTCCTCGGGGCCTCTGTTATTCATCACTGGGAACTTGTTTACACAGTATGGAAAGAGCCTTCTTGTAGGAAAAGGAAAGCCTTGTGAAAGAATCACATAAAATATTTTATATTTAATTCTTTAGGTATATGTAAAAATACGTATCTGCTGCCAGAATTGGAAAAGGAACCACGTTTGTGGTGTTTGGTAAAATGTTAAATTTTTGTTGAAAACAGAGTTGACAACAAAGATATGCATATTAGGTGGAAAAGATTACTTTCATTGTAACTCTTGAAAAATAAATATCTTTATGGATGTTTTAGCTTTTCCATCCTGCTTTCACATCTTTTATCCCATCCACCTCTTTGGTTATGCATGCTGGGTAAGTGTCTGCTCTGTACTGGGGAAGAATCAGCAGATAAAGCAGACCTTGTCCCTGCCCGTGGGAACTTGTATTTTCATGGCAGGAATATAAAAATGAACTACTAATAAATGAGAAGTTTTGAGAGTGATATAAGAGGTAAAATAAGATTCACAAGAGCGTGAGTTCCTAGTAGGGGCTAATCTAGGTAGAGTCTGGGAGGGTCATATGATGAGCGGACTTTAGAATGAAAAGGAGCCACCGTGGGAAGACTAGTTTTGTTTATTTTAAAAACAGGTGCATTAACAAAGGTTCAAAATACTCTTTTGAGTAGTTTACTAAATAGGAAAATGAGACACAGAGAGAATAAATGACCACTCAAGGGAGCCCAGTCCATTAGTAAGCAGAGCTAAACTAAACCCAGGCCTCCTCTCTCTCAGTCCAACACCAGTTTTGTTACATGACAGATACTTGGCAGGTTAAGATTTACAGTGTGTGTGGATTGGTAAAATAAGTACAAAACAAAGGCGTTCATTATTCTAGACTACTAATGTACACTTTTCAGCAGTCATGGAGATGTCTTCTGTTTTTTGTTCTAGTGCAGTTACGTCTATTTGTGTATTTTGAGCTTGTGCTTTAGAATACTCATTTCTTTAACTTAAAAAACTGCCAGTAAAGGTAAATGAACTATCATGCAAGTTTAATAGTATGTATTTTATCAATGAGGACAGCGATTTCAAAACAGTTTTATGTTAGTAAGGACTCAAAGTAAAATACATATTGTTTTTTGTCCAGAGCCTTGTGTCCACGGTTTGAACTTCTTGTACATTTTGAGACTCATCCACAAAAGGTTTGCTTGCCAGATACTCGGTAGCCCAGCATCCCTTTTGGCTTGCCTGGGCCGATTAAGTGCATTACCCTGGATTCTGAATTGGGAACCAGAAAACTGAGAGCAAGGGTAGAATCATTTGCAGGGCAGGTGGTGGCCCAGAGCTAACACATTCTTATTCCAGGAGCAGCAAAGGCAGCAGAGCCAGTGCCACAGCCAAGCCTGCAGCCAGCCACAGTGTTGGCACGGAGGCAGCGTCTGTGGCTCATTCACCCACAGTTTCTCTTCGGTTGAACTTTGGGGTGTAATCTTGCTTGCTGCCCTGGCTCTCGCCTAGCTTTTGTTTGGTTTGTCCATTTATGAATATGCTAATCAGACTGTCCAGTAATTCGGTGAGCAACTTAATATAATATCAACGAACACCTTCTCTGGTTAAGTAGATCAGAGGTGATTTCTGTGTTTTAAAACATTAAAGTCATGTGTAGATACAGCTTCTCTGAAGGAAAATCATACTTTTTAAAATAGATATCACTTCTATCAGAAATCTCAGGTTGGGGATAGGCCAGAAGGAGACTGATACATACAATTAAGAATGTAATTCTGGCAAATTCTGCCCCTATTGAGAACCTCTGAATTAAGACACCTTTCTGCTATTTTAAATGTTACATGGATAATTACTAATTCACTGGGTCTTGAGGCAGAAACCTGGGGTGTGGTGAGATCAAGAGAACATTTGATTGAATTTTGTCTTTTGTGGGCACAAGGTCCTAAACTTTATGGAAATGAACTCTGAGGACACATTGGTGGAGTCTGAGATCAGGGAGATGCCATGTGTATCAACAAAACCAATCTCAGTTACAAGCCCCTGTTAAAACTCTATGAAAATATAAGGCTGAAATACTCTTTTAAAAAAGTTCAGAAAACTACACTTAGTACACATTGCATGTGAAATAAAGTGGACAAAATGAGAAAGGCTTTCTCTAAGAATTCTTTTCTACTGGCTCAGATCTGTATGACTTACAGAGTCTCATATTCAGGGGAAATGACAAAACTTTCACTAAACTAAATAAAGTAAAGTAAACAGAAACCTAGTAACTCCTCTCTCCAAAACAAAAGGGGAAAAAATAAACTCCTATCTATATTCTGGACAGTGAAATGACCCAAACCTCCCAATCTGAAGTAAGGGAAATAGGAATAGTACCAAAGTGTGAAATGTCTGCATTTCTTTAACAATTTTCCACTTAGGAAAGGTGGGTGGATTTGGAGATGTAAAGTGTATTAGAGAAAAATTTATTTGGGGTAAATAATTTCAAACCAGAGCTTGAGCTAAATGCAGGAGTGTGCATGAAACTCACAAAAGCCCAGAGAAGGAAGTGTTTTGGTTATTGATTTTATTTTTCAGAATCATATAAACCATAAACTAGAATTAGCAAAGATGCACTTGCCATTTTTATAGCATAGTATCAAATATAGTTTTTTACTTCCTCTATCTGCCTATTATGATTATATTAAAACTTGGCATACGATTTTACTTGGCATAATAGCTAACAGATAATTAACGACCCAAACACTTTCATGGATCAAGATAATAGTTTGTTCTGAAAGGGTGGTTCTGTTACTTATGTTACAAAAAATACATATTCAAAAGACAGTGTAAAATTGTCATTTGTAGCGCATTACTATTTCTCATGTATTTATTTACATTTCAGGTCCTGGATGATAATAATTTAACTTTCAATATGGTAACCCTCACTTAAGGTACCAGTCCAAAGCATAAGCACAAATGCAAATTTATTTTTTAAAAAAACATTATAACACACATCTATTTTATTTTATTTTTGTAATGCACATCTATTAAAGAGTTTAGTGAGCATATTCTCATCATGCATTACAAATACAAGCATTTCATCCTTTGCCATAATGTAGTTCTGACTCATAGGTCAAGGACTAGGCTTGCATTAATACTTGCTAATTTAGATTAACAGAGGTTTATCTAGTAAGCAGTGAGAGATGGATCAGAATGCCGCAAAGAACTGAACAGTTGTTATATGGAATCCCAGGTGTATTGGGTGAGTCAGGGTCCAGGGACCACCAAGGCGGCTTCTAATTCATCTCTGCCCTGCTCTGTACAGGACACTCCTGTAGGTTTGCAGACAGTGATTTTCCTTGAGTGTCAAGGTTAAGTTAATGCAGTCAGGGGACACACAGGAGGGCCAAGGAGACTGCCCTATTATCCACAGTCAGGGAATTCTCCTCTAAAGTAAGGATTCCAGCGCTTAGTTACTTAACATTTAATTTTTCTTTCTGATACTGTTCCATTTACCTCAAGGTAGGAATTCCATCAAAGTAAATTAACCTTCATCAGTAAGTCCTAGATTTCATTGTTAAATTAAATTTAGTGATTCTACAAAGAATTATATTTAAAGAAACAAAGTATTATATAATACAACCAACAAGAAGTAAAAAATAGAATGTAGGACTTTAACTTAAACCTTTCAAAAACTTGAAAGTAGATGCAATTCAAAACACTCTGCCATGGTGGTTCTTTTGTGCTTCTTCTCCATCCCTTCAAAGCCTTTTACACTCCTCGTTACCTCGAAATCTTTCATTTTCCAAGTCTCCCCCGGATCATCCACACACCCAGCTTTGGAAGACTGCTGTCATCTCTTTCCCGTCCTTCCCTTCTTTATCTCTTAACTTTTGCTCTTGCTGCCTTCCTCATCCCACCTTTACGATTCATTCTTCTCTGCCAGTTCTTTTAATTTTTTGTTATATTTAAAAATTTTTAATAATTAAAAATTTTTCAGAATATTAAGGGGTATGCATGCTTTGTTTGCATCCTTTTTCTGTGTACACATTTAGTTTTATAGTAACAAACCAACTTGCCCACTATTTTTTTAAATTTTTTTTATTGAATGGTAACTATGTACATTAATGCACTTCTGGGGTACAGTGTGGGGTTTTCACATGCAATCTGAAATACTTCCATCAAACTGGTCAACACAGCCTTCATGTCATTTTCTCAGTTATTGTTTTAAAATGT
>CAUYTI010158946.1:0-10158 GCA_963575145.1 Galago senegalensis | reverse complement strand
TTGAGACAGAGCCTCAAGCTATCCCCCTGGGTAGAGTGCAGTGGCATTACAGCTCACAGCAACCTCCAACTCCTGGGCTCAAGCGAGTCTCTTGCCTCCACCTCCCAAGTAGCTGGGACCACAGGCGCCCGCCACAACGCCTGGCTATTTTTTGGTTGAAGCCATCATTGTTGTTTGGTGGGTCCGGGCTGGGGATTCGAACCCGCCACCTTAGGTGTACGTGGCTGGCGCCTTAGCCGGTTGAGCTATAGGCGCCGAGCCTCTTTTTTATTTTTTTGAGACAGAGCCTCAAGCTGTCACCCTGGGTAGAGTGCAGTGGCATCACAGCTCACAGTAACCTCCAACTCCTGGGTTTAAGCGATTCTGTTGCCTCAGCCACCCAAGTAGCTGGGACTATAGGCGCCCGCCATAACGCCTGGTTATTTTTTGGTTGCAGCCGTCATTGTTGTTTGGCTTGGGCTGGATTCGAACCCGCCAGCTCTGGTGTATGTGGCTGTTGCCTTTGCCGCTTGACGTCTTTTCCCTCCCATTTCCTAAACTTGCCTGGGTACCTGTTATAAATACAGAATGGGCCCTTCCCATTTTGTAAGTACGGAATGGGGTCCAGGGAATATTACTTTTAGCAACACACGTGGGTGTTCCTATGACTAGGAAGTCTGGGAAGCTGTCATTCTAACCTTCCAACCCTGAGTTCCTCACCCCTTTTGGCGTTTGCAGCGAACCCGAAAAGAGATGCAGAGCGCCCATGAAGCCGGCAGGTGGCGCGATCTGACCACAAGTCGCAGAGGGCGCGCGTGCCCTACAGAGAAGCGAGAAGCGCTAGAGCCGGGCCTCTGCTCACCCCGGCGGAGCGGCACGCACAACTAGTGGGGGAGCAGGGCTGGTACCCCCGCTTTTTGGGCTTTCGTGCACCCTAAGCCGCACCTGGTCGGCTTCTTGGGCTCCTGGGGTAGGAGAGAAAGAAAAGGTAGCGCTTTCGGCCTGAGCTTTGAGCACTGGGGAGATTAACAAGAAGGTGCTGCGAGAACTCACAGCCTCTCGCTACAGGGAATCAATTCAACCCAGCCAACCCAAGCCCCGGGACCTACTACTGAGTCCCGTCGGGGAGGGCCGGACAGACAGAGAGCTCCTTTCCATTGGCGGCCGGAGGAGGGCCCCGCCCCCTAGCCTACAGCCCTCATCTTTGACTGGCTCTCGGGTCCCGGGTGGCCACGCCTTCTTCCTTCGCACATACACAAGAGTCACGCGCCTTTCAGTTGGAAACTTGGCGTGCTGGGGAGGATGGTGGCCCTCATCTCCCCACCCACTTATGTTGCCATTGGTCCGCAGAGCCGGGCACGACCACGCCCCCATTCCAGCCCCCTGGCTGGGAGGGCGGGCGCCCGCTCGTGATTGGCTGGTCGGCTTGCCTCTTGCCGAAGTGGCTGGTGCTCCCCCTCCCTCCGCTTCCCCCTCCTACGAGCCTCGGAGTTCCTCAGCTGGCCGAGGTCGAGTCAGTGTCAGTCAGGGAGGCAGACTGCTGAGCATTGGGCGCGGACGCTGGGTTGCAGTCTAGCCCTGGGGCCAGTGCCTGCGCTCGCGCCGCCGGGTGGGAAGGATGAAGCTGCCGCTGGAGCAGCCACCCTATGATTGGCTGTGGTGCTTGTGAACCCGAAGTAAAGATGGCGGGCGGGCAGGCAGCCGCCGCACTGCCCACTTGGAAGATGGCGGCACGCCGCAGCCTCAGCTCCTGCAGCCGGGGGGTCCTGCAGGCGGCCGCAGGGCGGCTGCTGCCGCTGCTACTGCTGAGCTGCTGCTGTGGCGCGGGAGGCTCCGCGGCGGCGGGCGAGAATGAGGAGACGGTGATCATCGGGTTGCGGCTGGAGGACACGAACGACGTATCGTTCATGGAAGGGGGGGCGCTGCGGGTGAGCGAGCGGACCCGGGTCAAGCTGCGGGTGTACGGGCAGAACATCAACAATGAGACGTGGTCCCGCATCGCCTTCACCGAGCAGGAGCGGCAGTCCCACAGCCCCGGTGAGGGCGGGCTTGGGGGCCCAGCGCCACCAGAGCCGGACAGCGGCCCCCAGCGCTGCGGCATCCGCACCTCAGACATCATCATCATGCCCCACATCGTTCTCAACCGCCGCACATCGGGCATCATCGAGATCGAAATCAAACCGCTGCGCAAGATGGAGAAGAGCAAGTCCTATTACCTGTGCACGTCACTCTCCACGCCTGCCCTGGGCGCCGGCGGCCCGGGGTCTGCGGGTGGCACCGTCGGGGGCAAGGGCGGCTCGGGGGTGGCCGGGCTTCCGCCGCCACCGTGGGCCGAGACCACCTGGATTTACCACGACGGCGAGGACACCAAGATGATCGTAGGCGAGGAGAAGAAATTCCTGCTGCCCTTCTGGCTGCAGGTGATCTTCATTTCGCTACTGCTGTGCCTGTCGGGCATGTTCAGTGGCCTCAACCTGGGGCTCATGGCCCTGGACCCGATGGAGCTACGCATCGTGCAGAACTGCGGCACGGAGAAGGAGAAGAATTACGCCAAGCGCATCGAGCCGGTGCGCAGGCAGGGCAACTACCTGCTGTGCTCACTGCTGCTGGGCAACGTGCTGGTCAACACCACGCTCACCATCCTGCTCGACGACATCGCCGGCTCAGGCCTCGTGGCGGTGGTGGTCTCCACCATAGGCATCGTCATCTTCGGGGAGATTGTGCCCCAGGCCATCTGTTCCCGGCACGGCCTGGCTGTTGGGGCCAACACCATCTTCCTCACCAAGTTTTTTATGATGATGACCTTCCCCGCTTCTTACCCGGTCAGCAAGCTGCTGGACTGCGTCCTAGGCCAGGAGATAGGCACAGTCTATAACCGGGAAAAGCTGCTGGAGATGCTGCGGGTCACCGACCCCTACAACGACCTCGTTAAGGAGGAGCTGAACATAATCCAAGGGGCGCTGGAACTCCGCACCAAGACCGTGGAGGACGTGATGACCCCGCTCCGGGACTGCTTCATGATCACAGGCGAGGCCATCCTGGATTTCAACACCATGTCGGAGATCATGGAGAGCGGCTACACTCGCATTCCAGTATTTGAGGGAGAGCGCTCCAACATCGTGGACCTGCTCTTTGTCAAAGACTTGGCCTTCGTGGATCCAGATGACTGCACTCCCTTGAAAACCATCACCAAATTTTATAACCACCCTTTACACTTTGTTTTCAATGACACTAAGTTGGACGCTATGCTGGAAGAATTTAAGAAAGGTGGGGAATTTTGATATCTTTCATTGGCTTGCTTTTTTCTCTCTCCATCCTCCTCCCTACTTGAGTTTACTACCCTCACCAACCCCCCAAGGCGAGTTGACCGGAATTTCTCCTCTCTCTTAATTGCAAAGTTGAAAGGGTGGTATGGATTTGGGGACGGATTGAACTAGTAAAGCGCTTTTAGGTTCTTTAAAAGCACAAGACTGCTATCCCTTACTTTGTCCCATTATTGAAGAGCAAACTTCCTAATTTCTGTGTGATATTCTCCCCACTCCCATCTCCACCATCCCCACCCCAGGGTCTGTTGCCCTTCTTGCCTGGGTTCTGAGTGGGTAGGAGAAAGTTGAGGCTGGCTAATGGTATGTCATTTGGTTGACATGTACTAATCACAGGCATTTGGAAAACGTTTAAATAGCTTTCCCAGCGCAGTCCTTTTTTCCCTCCTCCCTAAGCATCCACGCTGATGTTTTAAAGATTGGAAATACGTTTTCTGTTGCTTCTGTTCCTGGTTGTCTGGCGACCTGTGGGGAAGATTGAGGCTGGCCTTTGAGGGTAGGGGGTGGGGTAAACCAAGCACCACCAAAAAAAAAAAAAAAAAAAATCACTTGTTTTAGATGTGACTTGCTTTAGCTAGAAGAGCTGTCTTTTTTTAAAACTAAAGTTAGTTATTAATATAGAACTTGGAAAGGCTAGAGCTAAGTTAACCTTTTATGAGATTGTATCTGTATTATGTAGCTTTCTTCATTATTTGCTTACATTTAACTCACAACACATAGGATTTCCCAAACCAAGTATGCTTTGGGCAAAAGCTCGAACTTTTAACAATAGGATACATATATATACTTATTATGGTTTGTTTATTTCTTAACTCTTTCTGTTTAAAACTGTTCTTTTTTAACATTGATCCCCTGATACATTAAAATGAAGTGTATCTGGACGTCAACTCTCACTGTTCCAGGATGTTTAACATCGAAGAGAAGTGTAGAGTCTTACGCACTTACACCACACATCCTTTCTTGCATTGTGGGATTTTGTTTTACCTTGTAATGAACAGGTAAATGGCAACTCATGTTATTATATGGAAATTCTGAAAGTTTCTGGAAAATAGCTAGTGTTATCAGAAAACTGAGGGATGCTGAATTTTTTAATTGCCATTGTGCTAGAGCATTTGCATATATTGAAATGTGTATGTAACCTTTCATGACCCAGTAGTCTTCAAAACTAAGTTTCCTTCTTCCAAAAGAATTTTGATTGCTAATAGCGGTCTCCCTTGAAAAAGGCCATGTGTAGCTGGTGACAGCTCACTGGGTATGATGATCTGAACATGCTTGTGGAGTGTGTGGTTGTCCTAATTCCATTTTCTGGCTGAATGGTGTCCTCTTTAGAACGGGATCACATTGCAGTTAATTTTCATGTAAAGGAATAGAGCAGAATGTGCTTTGAAGATTGATAATTTACATTTAAAAGCATAAGGTTAGTTTTCTGGATTCTTAAATATTAAAAAGAAAATATCTAGTATCTCTAGATGACTTGGCTTCTTTTCGGGGTGTCATTATTCTTACATTGCTAGGTTGTTATTTAGAGCATCTAACCAGTCTCTTCAGTAATTTTGCAGTAGTATTTGTAATACAGAAGGATACCTTGAAATGCATGAAAATGCCTTTGCCATCTTTTTATCGCTAAATTTCCCAATATTGATATAGATAATTTATTGTATTTTTTATTATTCAGAATCTTTACACATTTACTGACAGATTGGTGACACTAGTTTGTACTTCCTGCTGAAGTCTTTTATTCCCTTCTGTCTTTTTTCTTTGAGAATTTATTCACTTCACAGCTCATTTGTCCTGCCCCTACTCAAAATTTCAAAATATGCATTATTTTGAAATTTGTTATTGGTTGTTCTTCAATAATTTTCCTATGATTGATTTATTTCCATGAGAAATGTTTTTCTTCTAAACTCAATTCTTACAGTATGTTTTTAAAATGTATTCTTTTTTTGAGACGGAGTCTCACCAGAGTGCTGTGGTGTCCCAGCTCACAGCAACCTCAAACTCTTGGGCTTAAGTGATTCTGTTGCCTCAGCCTCCCAAGTATCTGAGACCATAGATGCCCACCACAATGCTCTGCTATTTTTTGGTTATAGTTGTCGTTGTTTGGCAGGCCATTGGAATGGTTTGAAGGCTTTTTTTTTTTTTGTATTCTACCTTACACTTCTTCATTTTTTTTATTTTTATTTTTGCAGTTTTTGGCTGGGACTGGGTTTGAACCTGCCAGCTCCAGGATATGGGGCTAGCACCCTACCCCTTTGAACCACAGGTGCCGCCCCTGAAGACTTTTTTTCCATTCCTTTTTCTTTCTTCTAATTTCTCCATTTCCAAGAAACAAAACCAAAACAGACACCCCCAACAATACCAACTGTAACTCCCCAAACTGGTTAGATCCTCAATCCACATGTCACTGAAATTGATCCTTTCTAATTAAGAATGCTTGTATTCAAACCTTTTCTCTATATAGCTGTACAGAATTAGTCTGAGTTATTTACTAACGAGGGGGATATAGAAGGTCCTGTAATTTGTAAAGAAAAGCTACCTTTATGTTAGTATATGTGATGTGTTTTTTCTCATGCTTAGAATTTTTTTCTGGCTACCGGGAATCTCTTTGCTTTACTAGCTGTTGGAGGATAGTAATTGTGCTAGTTTTACAGCTTGAGCTTGATGATGGTGGTAATGATGAGTATTATTATTTACCCGTTTACTCTGTGCCAAGAACAAGAGTTAGTGCTTTACATGAATCACCTTGTTTAAATCTCACAAGAGCTGAATGAAGCATTATCTCCGTTTTGCAAATGAGGAAACTGGGGTTTAAGTTAAATGATTTGTTCAAGGTCACACAATTTATTTGGGAGTTTAACTCAGGTCTGTGACATCAGAACTCTCTTAATGACTAGTTCCCTTGATCCTGATTTGCCACTTCTCTTTTATTGGGTGGCTGAGTGGAAGATTTGGTATTTTGTCCAAACATTGCCTCAGAGCCAGTTGGGCAGCAGGACACAGAAATATTTTTAAACCTGTACACAGCTTTAAACCCAGTGTTTCTGGGATGTACATAGCAGTTGGTGTTCCCATTTTTGAAGAATTCTGTTTGCACTTCAGGCATCAAGATTCATTGTGAAAACATTTTATACTAACATTGTACAGTGCCTATGTGCTACTTTAATGGGTACTCTACAACTGTTCTTCTAATGGCTAAATTGTGTAATTATGTTTCATTCTTGGTTTCTTATCTTTTTCTTTGCAAAGGTCACACGGTAATTTGTCAAACTCAGTTTTGTGCTTCAGTCTTGGTTTTATTTACATGTTTTGTAACTATCTGTATCCTAACTGGTTGCTAATGAACATTCTTTACAACTTTGCCCTTCTGTGTGCCACACATTTGGTCTTTCTCTATTTGTTGGTTTTAGAGTTACCTATAAATCTAAATAAGAGAAAAAATTCGGGAAATCCCTCTAGAAGCTGATGAGCATTTTAGAAAAGCTATCTAAAACAAAACAGTGTAGGGAAAGAAAAAGTGAGATTGAAGGCTGCTACCTTTGAGTGCAGAAAGCATGCTAGAGGCTCTCCAATTACCTGGTAGAACCTTCCTAACAAAAAATTAGGCCACCGGGTTTTCTACACTGAGGTGGATTTACCAGTTGAGGTTTCATTGTTTATATTTTAGCTTTGTAGCAGTTGCATTCCAGTATCGTAGATCATGCTATTCACAGCTGCTGGGGACTTAGCCAGGCTCTTTTCTAGCTTTTTCTGAGCTACAAACAGGTGGACTTGTCAGATAGGGTTGTTCTCCAAGGCAAGAATGCACTGTAGAGTTTTGACTTAAAACATTGGCTATATAGTTATTTCTTTCAGTAACTCCACAAGTCTCTCCATATTAATGTACTGAGAGTTTAATATGACTTTACAGGGAGTGGATATATTTGTATTCATGATCTTGTACATTTATTTTGGCAGAGTAATATACATTGAATTATGATGATTTTTCATATTTCTAGAACATCTTTATGAAATAGCCAGGTAGAATCAGAGCTGGAAGGCAGGCAGCTTGAGGATTACCTAGCCCAGTGTTTGCTGGTTTACCAGATGATAAAATTTGCTTGGGTCACTTAATAAAGAGTAAGGTCCTAGGCCTCACCCAGAGTCCTCCTGAACTAGGATCTCTGGGGAAGGCGCCTTGGAATGAATCCATGTGTTTACAGTTACTCTGAGGTCATTTTTAGGGTTAGGTGAGTTCAGGAAACACTGGTCTAGTCAATCTCTTGACTAAGGAAAGTAAACCTTGAGAAAGAGAAGAGAAAAGTGACTTGTTTAGGATTTCGCTCCTAGCTGGAAGCATCAAATGGATAGGAACCCATTTCCTGACTTCCCGATTGAGTCCTTCCCACTCCAGCAAGCTTCCAGTTCCAAGTTGTTCAGACTTAAAGATAGCTGTTATCATTGGAAAAGCAATTTAATCAGGGTTACCTCTGGTTTTTATTTTATTGGTCTTGCGATTTTAATGTCTATATTTTAGATGTCCTAGGTTCAAGCAATCTTTGACACACTTTTCGTTTGTTTTTGAGATTTGTAGTCTCCGTTGCCCTGGGTAGAGTACTGTGGTACTCTACTGATAGCTCTTAGCAACCTCAGACTCTTAGGCTGGAGCAATCCTCTTGCCTCAGCCTCCCAAGTAGCTGAGACTACAGGCCCCTGCCACTATGCGTGGCTAGTCTTTCAATTTTTAGTAGAGATGGGGTCTGGCTCTTGCTCAGGCTGGTCTTGAACTCCTGAGCTTAAGCAGTCTACCTGCCTCAGCCTCCAGAGTGCTAGGATTACAGGCATGAGCCACTGCTCTCTGCCACACATTTTGTTAAATAGAAAATAGTCCAAGTGTGTGAGGTCATTTTCTTATTTTTACATTTTATTTTATGTGAGCTTTAGATTTTTACTCTGTTGTGGTCAGACTAGGAGTATACTTTAGGAAATGGGTATGGATATCTAGATTACTCGACAGCTCTGATGGTTAAATATAAAGTATTTCTTTTGACTTAGCATATATTGGGTTTCCCTTAATGATAATTTTCTCCTTGGTTGTTTCTTCTTTGAGAATAATGATTTCTTTCATAGTACAGGTCTATGAAATTTCCACTGAAATTTCATCAAAGCATTTGAAGCTCATTTACCTATGTGCCCTTCCCTCCTGCCCTCGCCCCCAGTTTTTAAAAATATATATAAACTGAAGTCATACTGAGAATCATGCCTAAGTTTTGGAAGTTTTGTGTTACTAAGGTTGCCGAAGCCTGAGCATAGATCTTTAGGTCAAGAGAGACCATAGTCGCATACTGGCTCTGACTTAGAATGATCTGGATGAAATACCAAAGGACCTTGTTCTGCATTTCTCTTGGTTTTATGGGGATTAACACCACCTGCCTCTCCTTGTACTTCCCAAAGGGCCTCAGAATTATTTAAATTCTGAGACATTCCAAACAATTGTGAGGGGCTCGTCAGATGTTTTGTTATGTATAAAGTGATCTATTTTTTTCAAAGGGGCCCTTTCCTCTAAATATATCTTTTATATACATATAAGTTATAATTATTATCTAGTACATATTTACATATATATTGGTAGTAAACTTACAATTCATTAAGATTTACTTGACATAAAAAGGATATTCATTAAACTTAAATACATGGAAGTGGATTACTAGGATTGAATACAATTTATTTTAGTATTGTCTTCATTTTTTTTTCCTTAGAACACACAAACAAGAAACCCCAAATCATACCAATACTGAAAAGGACAATAAAAAAAGAGACCAAAAAAAAGAGAGACATACATGGAGGCTGGTGCATTTGAACCTGGCTGGGCCTGCTGAACAACAATGATAGCTGCAGCAAAAAATAGCCGGGCATTGTGGTGGGTGCCTGTAGTCCCAGCTACTTGGGAGGCTAAGGCAAGAGAATCACTTAAGCCCAAGAATTTGAGGTTGCTGTGAGTTATGATGCCATGGCACTCTACTAAGGGTGACATAGTGAGACTCTGTCTCAAAAAAAAGAAAAAAGGTTTGGCGCCTGTGGCTCAAGTGGCTAAGGCGCCAGCCACATACACCTAAGGTGGTGGGTTCAAATCCAGCCCGCACCCACCAAACAACGATGACGGCTGCAACCAAAAAATAGCCGGGCACTGTGGCAGGCGCCTGTGGTCCCAGCTACTTGGGAGGCTGAAGCCTCAGCCTGTTACGTAGCTAGGACAGGTGCTTGCCACAATGCCTGGGTATTTTTTTGTTGCAGTTATCATTGTTGTTTAGCTGGCCCAGACCAGATTTGAATGCACCAGTTTCATTGCATGGCTGGTGCTGTAACCACTGTGCTCTGGACACCAAGCATGTTAGCTTTTCATATTGCAAATACATTGCAACATTATCTATAAGCAGTGGAAATGACTTAAATATCTGACCCTTTCGGGTAGGGCATGAAGAGGAAAGAGTTAGGAAAATTATAACTATCAACTAATTGCAACCACTTAATGATAATTTTAAAGGCCATGTAGCAATATGGGAAACTTTGCACTGATTATTTGCATAGATTATACACATGTGTAATTTAGAAGGGAACATGGAAAAAGTAAAAATGGTTGATGCATTAGGGAAGGGTAGTTATAGTCATTCTTTGCAAAAATCTCCTTGTTAACTTTATACATAATATACCTGGAAAAAATTCAAATCTGCTAAGAACATTTGTTGTGCCCAACCCCGGGGGTCGCTCACCCAAAGACCACTCACGAGCACAGGTCGATGCAAAAAGCAAGAGGTTGGTTTATTTGCCAACGCGTCAGGGTTCCTAAGCCGCTCGGGAAGGAACCCCGAGAGGCTGTTAC
>CAUYTI010158944.1:0-20401 GCA_963575145.1 Galago senegalensis | reverse complement strand
CCAGCCTGTGTCTCTTTAGAGGGCAGTTTAAGCCATTTACATTGATTGAGACTATTGATAATCCTGGCATAATTTTGGGTGTCGAGTTTTTAGAAGGTTCGTTGGACATCTTTGATCTTATTGTCACTGTGGAGATTGGAATTTAGTCAAAATTTTCTGGGTGGGTTTATTTATGTGGTGGAGGATTGCGTTGGTCCTTATGGAGGGTAGGTTTGAGGATATCCTGGAGGGCTGGTTTAGTAATGGCAAATTTCTTCAACATGTGAATATCATTAAAGTATTTAATTTTTCCATCATAAATGAAGCTCAGTTTAGCTGGATAGAGGATTCTGGGTTGAAAGTTGTTTTGTTTTAGGAGGTTGAAGTTCGATGACCACCCTCTTCTAGCCTGAAAGGTTTCAACAGAGAGATCTGCAGTCATTCTAATTTTCTTCCCTTTGTAAGTTAATGTTTTCTTGCATCTAGCTGCTTTCAGGATTTTCTCTTTCATGTTAACTTTAGTGAAGTTGATTATGATATGCCTGGGGGATGTCTTGTTCGGGTTGAGTCGTGCTGGGGTTCTGAAGCTATCTGCTATCTGAATTCAGGATCCCTTGGCATGTCTGGAAAGTTCTCTTTCATAATTTCATTAAGGAGAGCCTCTGTGTTTTGTGAAGCAACTTCGTGAATCCCCTTTAGGGATTCGTATGAGGCAAATATTAGTTTTCTTTGAATTATCCAAGATCTCTCTACGTGAGAGATCTGTTTTTGTTCTCCATTTTTCAAAATCTTTGGAAGTCTGGGTGTGTTCAAAGTCTTTGTCTTCATTGTCAGAGATCCTATCTTCTTCCTCATCCATCCTCTGGTGGAGGGACTCAATGGTGCTCTTCAAATCTGCAACCTCTTGTTTTAGTGTATCATATTCCTTGATCATTTTATCTTTTAAATCATTGAATTCCTGGGACAGCTTTTGAATGATTTGAAATTCTAGCTCCTTCTTTCCCTCCATCCTGTTGATCTTATTCCCTATCCAGATTCTGAACTCAATTTCTGACATTTCAGATATCTGTTTGTGTAGTGGGTCTTCAATTGTTTCTACCCATCCTTCTTTGGGGAGTTTAATCTACTCTGGTTATTTTGGTTGCCAGAGTTTTTCCACTGATTCCATCCCATGTTGAATTTGTACCTTTCAGAAATCATCCCTAAAACCATTCTGCCAGTGGCTTCTTCTAGTTTTCTCCTGGGCACAACCCAGCAAGACCCCGGGAGGCAGGGCCAGCAGGCGGGGTGATGCAGCCCACCCCTGCAGGAGTCAGCATCACCGTCAAGGCCCTGGGAGGTAGGTGCAACCTGCCTCAGAGGAGGTCAGTTGTCCTTACTGGCCACCAAAGCCCCGGAGGCAGGTGAATAGCTGGCAGGATGGTGTGACCCTCCCAGGCAGGAGCTGCTGGTGACTGCAAGCTGGCAAGGCCCTGGGAGGTGGGCACGAGGCTGTGCAACCTGCCCCAGCAGAAGTCAGTTGTCCTTGTAGGCCACCAAAGCCCCAGATGTGGCACGCAGCTGGTGGGACAGTGCGACCCTCTCTGGCAGGAGTTAGAGGTAATGGCATGCTGGGAGGTCCTGGGAGGCAGGTGCATGTCTGCGTGACCTGCCCCGGCAGAAGTCAGCTGCCCTCACAGGCAGCCAAGCCCCAGAGGTAGGCGCACAGCTGGCAGGATGGCGTGACCCTCCCTAGCAGGAGCTGCTGGTGACTGCCAGCCCACAAGACCCCAGAAGGTGGGCATGATACTGCACAATCCGCCCAGCAGAAGTCAGTTGCCCTCACTGACCACCAAAGCCCCAGAGGCTGGTGTGCAACTGGCAGGATGGTACGACCCTCTCAGGCAGGAACTGGTGGTGATCAATGGCCAGGGCGCCCCAGGAGGCAGGCATGCGGCTGCTCGACCTGCCCTAGCAGAAATCAATTGCTGTCACCAGCCACCAAAGCCCTGGAGGCAGGCACGCAGGCGGGACTGCGCAACCCTCCCCAGCAGGAGTAGATGGCTACCGCAGGCCAGCAGGGCTCCGGGAGGCGGGCCCGACCCAGCAGAAGTCAGTCACCATCAAGGGCCACCAAAGATCTAGAGGTGGACACCTGGCGGGGTGTGTAGCCCTCCCTGTCTGGTGTCAATCCTGGTCACTGGCAGCAAGGTCTCAGGAAGTGCAGATAGCAGCTGGGGAGACAGCTAAGCGCAGAATGCGCTGACTGAGGGGATCCGTCTGCATGCAGAAAGCGTGGATTGTGCAGTTTTCCTTGTGAAGGACTGGGACAAGGGTTTGGTCTTGCAAGGGTGGGTAGATGCTGTTTCTGGGTCTCCTCTCCATGTCTCTGCCAGCAAGGGAAGGGGGAGTGGACTGGAAACTCAAAATGGCAGTGCAAACGCCAGTTCCACTTTTTTGCCTGAGGGAGGGTGTTCCAAGTCTCAACTGGGTTCCTCCAGGGTGGTAAACTTCCCTGTTGGCAGCTCTGACTTGTAGAGTGAGAGAATAGGTCCTCAGTTTATCGGTGGCCTGTAGGAGACTCAGAGGAGTGGTTCAAGAGGAAACAAAGGAAAAGCACACCTTTCTTGGGGGAGGGATGGGCGCTACTCCTTTGGGGTGATTTATGTACCTGTGGATTGTCCTCTAGGAGTCTCTGCCTGTCTCAGAAGAGGTGTCCTGCCAGTATCACTCTTCTCTCTCAGCTGGGCTCCTAGGTTTCGACTTTGTTGGGGGTTTCTCCAGACTTTATCTTTTCCTCTGAGCAGGAGCTTCTATTGGAGACTGGTGCCTGTTGGCCACCTTGACCACTCCTCCCGCTTCTGTATTTATTAATTGAAACTCTTCTATAAAGAACTCTCTTGGCTCAGTGCTTGCAGCTCAGTGAGTAAGGCACCAACCATGTACACCAAAGCTAGTAAGGTCCAGCCTGGCGCAGGACTGCTAAACAACAATAACAACTGCAGCAAAAAAAAAAAAAAAAAAAAAAAAAAAAAACCCAGGCATTTTGGCAGGCACCTGTTGTCCCAGCTACTTGGGAGACTGGAGCAAGAGAATCACTTGGGCCCAGGAGTTTGAGGTTGCTATGAGCTGTGATGCCATGGCACTCTACCCAGGGCAACATAGTGAGACTCTGTCTCAAAACAAAACAAAACAAAACAAAACAAAAAAACTCTCTATCAGCTATTTGCTGACCACAAAAACAGCCCAGGTAGAAAAAAAGACAGAATAAACATTTTATTTGTCTCCTTATTTATTTGTTTTTCATGGTTATAAGTTGTGTCCTAGTCTTTTCTAATGGTTGGTAGTAGGATGATTTTCTTCTAGCTTTATCAAGAAAGATTTCGTTTTTATATACCTGTTATGTTTTGATAATTGAAGTCATTCTTTTTGGTGCATAAATTATCCCATCTTTGGCCATTGAAAGACCATCCAAGTTGGCTCCTGTGGCCTTTTGGCACCCCATTAGTCTTTGAGAAATTCCTTTTCTCCTGGCATAAGGAAGGAGGCTTATTTTGTACATTTCTTCATTCAGATTTTCTATTGGCCATTTCTCCAAGGTGCCCATGTTCATTCTGGTGAGAGCTAGGGTGCTCATTGCTACTGAGTTGGCAGTTGTTACTGGTTTTTCTTTTGAAGTGGATAGAGTTAGGAAAAGTTTACTTTTAGGGTGGCATCTTGTAGCTCAAAGGTATAGGGAGCCAGCCCCATATCCTGGAGGTAGCAGGTTCAAACCCAGCCCTGGCCCGCCCCCCCCCCAAAAAAGTTTGATTTTATTTTTGAAGAAAAGAATACATCAGGAATTCTCAATGCATAGTTACCTTGATAAATTGCCATCTGTCCTTGAGATGTGTACTTTTGATATTGAATTAGTTAGAATTAGCTTTGGCTTCATAGAAGATATATCTTTTTAATATTTGCCCAAATAAGACAATAATTCTTTTTTTTTCTCATATAAAAGTAGTCTACTGATGCACTGGACAAGGGTTGGTGTCGCAGCTCCATGTTGTCATTAGCGAGCCAGGCTCCCATCTTTCTTTCTTGCCATCTTTAGTATCTCAGCTTCAATTAGTGAAACCGCCATTCAATCTAAGTGTTAGCCAACCAATTAAACCAACAATTAGAACCACTGCAAGCTACTTAAGTTTTCACAGTGAATCTGGAATATTTGATAAGAACACTGTATCCACAATTAAGTTTGACAAAAATTTATGTGTTTTTCTCCCTTGGCCTCATATATTCAGAATCTGTTTACATTCTCCAGATTTTTGCCAACCATTTTGGTGTGTACACTTTGGCCTCCTGTGTAAATTAAATTTAAATTGCTCCTCTGAGGAATCCTAGGATCTGACTGTGCGTGTATAGAATTCTGGAGACTGTGGGATAATGCGAGGCCATGAAGGAAAATTAAATTTCTCCTTAAAGGTAACTCCTTTATAGTACATACAAGGTTGATATGGGGTCTTGAAGCAATGCAGGAATGTTATCTGACAGGAGAGGGTACTTCCACTGAGAGCAAGGTGATTCTGTGGCGGTTTCTGGGTTGGGAGGTATCTGAGACCTCTGAATTCTCCCATATGTCCTCCTTCTGATTTTCGCAATTCTACTCTTTCCCACTCAACACCCTACCTTTCACATAGGAGACCTGACAAAAACAACAGAGTATGATTTGGAGGCTTGTCATTCTGGGTTTATCTATCATTGTTAAAATTAACCATCCAACCCCTAGTCCTTAATTTCTCCAACTGCTACATACTATTGTATGGCAATGTCACAAAGTAGGCTAATCTATTATTACTATTGTTTTATTATTATTGGGGGGGGGTGTCTCACTATGTTGCATAGGCTGATCTTGAACTCCTGGCCTGAAGTGATCTCCTTTCCACCTTGGCATCCCAAAGTGCTGGGATTATAGGTATGAGCCACCACACCCAGGCCCCTAACGCTGTTAATGTTACTTTTAATTAGTTATTTTTCTATCCACCATGGACATCCAAGAGTGTCATGCCTTAATATTGGATGGATTTCCATTACTTTCAGCCATAGCCAGGCAAGAATCTTGGATTCTGCCTCATCCACCTTGTTCTACCTAGAGGATTATTGATGCAATCTCCAGAAACTAAGGATTTTTCTAATATATACAGAAAAGAAGTACACTGATAGGATATTGAAAAGAAACATATAAGGCACTGGAAATCTAGGCTCAGAAAATGGGCATTTAACAAAGGAACTCTGCAAAAAAAATGGCTAAAATCTCTATCAAACAGATTTGGGTAGGACATTGCTGGCACTGTCACCACATTCTAGGCATTACAGCTTACAGTCCAATATCACTGCCACTGCCAGCATATTTGTAGTTGCTACTGCTGCTCACACTGCTACTACAATGGCTCCTGAATACTGGATGCTACCACAGTGCTAAATACTAATACTGATACTGGATTTTTGATACTGGATTTCTGGGCTCTTGGTCTCGATGATTCGATGAATGAATTGATGGACCACAGGATCAACAGTAAGTTAGGCTTTATTCAACAGGTATTACAGCTCTCACAAAGAGCCAAACCTCCTTGCAGAGCAGGATAAGATAGGTATTATACACGTGTCACAGCTCTTACAAAGGCCAAATCTCCTTGCAGGGCAGGATACAAGTGTTATAGCTCTTACAAAGAGCCAAACTTCATTGCAGGGCAGGGTACAAGTGTTATATCTCTTACAAAGAGCCAAATCTCCTTACAGAGCAAGGTGTGTTACAGCTCTTGCTCTTCTGCTCTCTCTCCTTCTGAGGTCTGCAGTGATCTGCTTGGGCTCTCTGCTCAGGGGCTTATGTAGGGGCAATTGTCCAATGAGCTTTTGGGTCTTGAAAACAGACCAATCAGGAGCAGGTTTTGAAAATGGACCAATCAGGGATGCACTGGAGGAAGAGGAGGTGCCAGTGTCTTCCCCCTAGGGTGTCTGGTGCCTCCGGTGGGGGAGCAAATCTCCCCCTGCTTGCTGATGTTCCAGCCTGCTCCAGCCTGCTTCAGCCTGCTCAAGCCTGCTGGTTCTTCTGCTGGCTGCCGCCACCAATACCACCAAGACTGAGGCAGCAAGTCCTCCAGCCCCGCTAAGCTGAGCTGGCTGGGGTGCCACCTATCTGGTATCAGTACCACTGTGACCCTTGCCCAGCTGCTGACCCTACCTGATGACTCCACCACCTTCCTGGCTCTTTAAGTCACTAGCTCCAGATTCAAAATCCTGAGGAGGTTGGTTCTGATGACTGGCTGAACCTTGATTATGCACCCATACCCTAACTGCCATAATTCCTGGGAAAGTGAGTATCCATCCTTCTCAGCCTCTTTAGTGCAAGGTAGGCTCTGCCATCTAGGAAGATTCAGAGGTGGAGAAATACCCCAAGAATGAAAAGCAGGGGAGTTCAGACAAACATCCACTATGAGTTAGGAAATGGTACATATGTTCTGGGTTTGGAAAATATGAAGAAAGAGTTGGAGCTTGGCCCAGAACAGGGGAAAACCTGGAATTAGGTCATTTAGAATTTATTTGGTAGGCAGAAAAATGTCACTGGAAATTTCTATACGGAAGAATCAAAGTGGGCTTCAGGAATATTAACCTGCAACAGTTAGGTTAGAAGGGCATTTGGAGAAAGGAGATTTTGGAGGCAGAGAAATCAAGTGTAGTCAGGGAACTCTACACAAACTTGAATAGCATCTGTAGCAATGAAGGTGAGAAAATAGGTGAGAGAATTGCAGAATTTAAATTGTAGAGCCTCCTAATAACCTGCTTCTCACCAAAGTATTCTTGATACCAAACTTTTGATATTGGATTTCCAGGCTCTTGGTCTCAACGATTCGATGAATGAATCGACGGACCACAGGATGGAAGTTAGGTTTTTTTACAGAGGTATTACAGCTCTTATAAAGAGCCAAACCTTGCAGAGCAGGATAAGATAGGTTTTATGCAAGTGTTACAGCTCTTATAAAGAGCCAAACTTCCTTATAGAGCAGGATGCAAGTGTTACAACTCTTACAAAGAGCCAAACTTGCTTGCAGAGCAGGATCCAAGTGTTACAGCTCTTCCTCTTTTGCTCTCTCTCCCTCCATGGTCTGCAACAATCTGCTGAGGTCTTTGCTCTCCTATTTCCTCTCCCTGGAAGGTCTGCGATGATCTGCCCCTAGGCTCTCCACTCAGGGGTTTATATAGGGGCAGTTGTCCAATGAGCTGAAAGCTGAGCTGATTGGTCTATTTTCTCTGAAAAATAGACCAATCAGGAGCAGGATTGAAAATGGACCAATCAGGGATGCACTGGAGGAATCGCTAGTGTTTTCCCCTGCTAGGTCTGGTCTTTTTTGCTACTGGAGTCTCCAGTGGGGGGAGGGAAGCCCCTCCTCCCCACCTTGCTTCAGCCTGCTGGTTCTTCTGCCGGCTGCTGCTACCAAGATGGAGGTGGCAGGTCCCCTAACACTGCTCAGCTGAGCTGGCTGGGGCGCCACTTGTCCAGTATCATTCTCACATTCAATTTTCCTGATAACAAAAATACTAGGGTCCCATTCAGAAATGCTCTATTCCTAAGTGGACTCAGTAGCTTCCCTGGCAGTTCTTAGGGTGAGGCCTGGGGTTCCAGAGACCCTTGCAGTGGCCCTACATGCTTAAACTGTTTCCATAATAGTAATACATGATCTTTTTATTTGCATTTTTCACTGTGTTGACATTTGCAATGATGATGCAAAAACAATGGTTTTTGCCAGCCAGTGTGAAGAGTAAACAGATCAGAGTGGGAATGGTGGGAAATTGAGAAAATAGGTCACACAAGAGACATAGACTACAAGGAAGACAGAGATGGGATCCAGAAGTCTGGTGCAGCTGTGGACTGCAGCCGGCATCAAGCCCTGTGAACAGCTTTATTTATATAGTGCCTAAACAAGGTTGCTTATATTAACAATGTTGCAAATCAGCAAGGAAAGCAAGTGGGAATATTTTCTTCCTACAAGGCTGAAGGGAAGTAACTGGATAAGTAAAAGGATTTTTATCATAAACAATATTATTAATGATATGAATCTTAGTACATGGGGTGAAGATTAACTTTAGGGAAAGAAGGTTATGTGCTTTTAGGCAAAAAATAGGACGGTATACAGAAGTTAACGTATACAGAAGTTAACGTCACTTTATTGTTGTTTTAGGAAGGGAGGAGAAGCAGTTGGGGGTAGTTCCTTGAATGCACTGGGAGTGTGGGGGGGGTGTATTGACACCTCACAAGCTGCACTCTACAATGGTGGCTGAAACTGTTCTTCAGCATGAATGAAGGGAGGGTACTAAACTGTAGTAACTTTAGGTAGTCATTAGTCTTTGTATTCATCACCCACACACTTATAGCAAAAAAAGAGAAAAATAAAAGGAAAAGGAAGCCAGTTTTCACTTAAAATATCCTTGATGATGAAGCAAAAAATATTATTTTTATTAAATCTTGATCCTTGAGTGCACAGCTTTTCAGTAATCTGTGTCATAAAATGGGAAGTACGTGTGAACACTTCTATATATCAAAATATATAGTTGTCTTGTGGGAAACACCTGTGTGATTTTTTTTTTAAAAAACGTCATTCAAATTAATATGAGGGTACAATATTTAGGTTACATTGTTCTCACTTCCAGAGTAAAGTTCCATTTGTAGAAGAGCCCCTTACCCACGGTGTAAGATTGTTTGAACTTCAACATAAACTCACCTCTTCCCACCTGGGGAACTTTTTTTTCTTGGACGAATGACTAACAGACAAACTGATTGTTCACTCTTGGCTATTTAGTGGATCTTTTTTTGAAAGTGAATGAAATGAGCCTGTCACTTCAGGAAAACAATAGTACTTGTTGCCAATGATGAAATTTAGACTTTGGAAAAACTTCCGTCTGCCACCATGGCCTTGACAGTATCTAACACTTAATGATTTATGTAATAATTATTGGTGAAAGAATGTGGTTTTCTTGATATTGTATAATGAACATTGTCAACATTTGGAAGATCTATATACCTCAGTCAGCCAATAATTGCCCAAACCACCTTTGCAAGATGTTGCAAAATCATGGGTAAGAAATCTATCCAAAGTACAAGATAGATCAATAGATTTTAATGTAACAAAGTGAAAAGTTCACTGACTTGATTTTAGATTCCATTTGTAACTAACCTCTAGGAAAATATCACTTGCCCAGTTTTGGTATAGTTATCAAAGAAGAGTATCTATAATTATCTGTGAAGTTTATTAAAATAAACCTTTTTCAACTACTTATCTATGTGAGACTCAACCACAACAACATATCAGAACACATTAAATATAGAAGCAAATATGATAATCTGAATCTCTTTCTATTCAGCTAAATATTAAAGAGATTTGCCAAAGTGTAAAATAATACCATTCTTATTATTTTTTAGTTTTGAAAAATATATTCAGTTATATCAATTTTTATTTTTATCATTTTTCACAAAAACTCTTGACTTTCATTATTGTTTTTTTTGTTTGTTTGTGTTTTGAGACAGAGTCTCACTATGTCACCCTTGGTAGAGTGCTGTGAAGTCACAGCTCACAGCAACCTCTAACTCTTAGGCTTAAATGATTCTCTTGTCTCAGCCTCCCAAGTAACTGAGACTACAAGCACCTTCCACAATGCCTGGCTATTTTTTTTGGTTGCAGTTGTCATTGTTGTTTAGCAAGCCTGGGCCGAGTTTGAATCCGTCAGCCCCAGTGTATGTGGCCAGCTCCACACCCACTGAGTTATGGGCACCAAGCCCATTATTATTTTTTAAAAATGATATCATTAGGAAAATGCAAATCAAACCACAATGAGATACCACTTCATATCCACTAAAGTGACTATTGAAAAAAAAGTTATATATGTTTACACAATATACACACTGCTGATGAGAAAGTAAAATGGTGCTTCCACTTTGGAAAACAGTTCAATAATTTCTCAAAGAGTTAAACTGAGAGTCACCTACCATATGACCTAGACTTTCCATCCTTAGGTATAAGCCCAAGAGAATGGAATATACAAATTTGCATGTTTATATGTATACACACACACATACACACACAAACACACATGTATATACATACACATACAAAAGGTTGTATACAAATGTTCTTAGCACCATTATTCACAGTAATCCAAAAGTGGGAAAAACCTAGATGTCTATTAATTGATGAATGGAGAAACAAATGTGGTATAGTCACAAAATGAGGCACTATTTAACCATAAAAATGAATGAAGTACTGATCCATGCTACAACATTGATGAAAATATTTGGGGAAGTATAGGTGAAATGCCTATATGCCTCTGGCCTGAAAAGCTTTTTGAGAGAGAGCAGTGAAAAGACTTTGTG
Organism: Galago senegalensis; assembly: GCA_963575145.1. NCBI lineage: Eukaryota > Metazoa > Chordata > Mammalia > Primates > Galagidae > Galago > Galago senegalensis. The sequence goes on along the minus strand of CAUYTI010158944.1, from coordinate 10,041 downwards.
CAGGCATACTTGTAAGAAACTGAGGCAGAATCCTTTGTGGCCAGGTTGGTTCTGAGCCTAACATGACCAAGACTTCAGCTGGAAAGCTGCATTAAGGAATTAAGGTTGACTTTATAAGGCCAATAAAAAAGCCCTTTGCCAAACTGGCCATATACCCATCAGTAACCTTTCCTGATCTGTGGTAAGTAACAAAGGATGCTTGTTGATGGGTCTGGAAATGGAAGTGTGCTTGGGGACCTCAAGAGAAGAGGAATTTGCCCCATGCATACAGGTATCTAATGGCACAGATGAAACTTGGGCTCGTGAAAGGCTTTTGAGAAGTCCAGCCTAAAAGTTCTTTATAAAAGTTTCCAGCAACCCCTCCCGACTTAAGGCCTACATGGGAGCAGAGGTTTGCACACAAATTCCTGTATGCCCAAATTCTTTATGCCTTGTTTAAAGATCTGAAGTAACAGCCTCCAAATGGCAAAGCCAGCAAGGGTAGGTATTCAATCCACCTTGTCCCTCCATAGCCTCAGGCATCATCAGATAAGAACAAAGAAATAATGGCTAACAACACGTTTTCCATTAAGTTATGTTAAATTGGGTTATGTCCAAAGGTGTATGTTGAGTGGATTATTGGAAGCTAATCACAAGGTAGTTTAATGTTTAAATGGATCAATGGGGTCATTGCTATATTGTGCGCATATACAAAATTCCCTATATAAACCAATTGCAAATAAAGAAGCTCGCCATTTTGCCTGAGTGAGCAGATAGTCACCTTTATTTAAAACACAATTTTAAATGTGCTTATTCTCTGTGACATCGCTTTTCTGAGAGACCCATACGGCAACAGGGAAGCGAAAGAAGTCAGACACAAAAGGCCATAGTGTATGATTCAGTTTATATGAAATGTCCAAAATAGGCAAACTATAGAAAGTACATTAGTGATTGCCAAAGGCTGTGGGGAAAGATAATGGAGAATGACTGCTAATGGATATACAGATTTCTTTTTGAAGTAAAGAAAAATGTTCTGGAATTTGATGAGGAGGGTGTTTGCACATCCTTGTGAATATACTTAAAAAAAACACTAAACTGTACACTTCAAAACGGTACAGTTTATGTTTGCAAAAATATATCTCAATAAAAAATTACGTGCCAGGAAAAAATTATGGCATTAGTGCTTAGTCATAATAGTAAAGTTGTTTCCATTACAAATATGTTTTGATAGTAGGGTTTTAAGGTTTGAATATTGATGTAGGTCATGCAAAGAAACAAATGCTGGTGATTTTAGAAGATAATTTTTCTGTTTTTGCTTACTAGCCCTAGTGGACTTGCCTCATTCAGACACTAAGGATTATTAATATAAAACAGAATCTCTATAGCTTTCACTTTTCAGCAAGGGTAAGAGTCCTCTGTGACCAAAGCTATCTGATTTCATGACATTTGCTGCAATTTCAGGGTAACTGTCATTAGGAAGAAGAGGAAGCCAGATGGAGAGTGGTTGGAAGTTGGGGATGGGGGTCGGGTGGGAGGTAGTTGTTTTTGTGAGTACAGCAGTAGGACGATTTGGCAGCAATGATACTCAAACAATCTGGCTGGATGTGGCAGTCATGTGTTACAGAGGTTTGCTCTGTGTGAAGTCTATTTCCCTTGTTAGAGGGACCAGCAAGAATATCAGAGCCCAGTCCTAACAGAAAAGGGTTCAGAGGTTCCTGTCCCAATGGAAGGAGGCAAAAATTGGGACAGAAGCTCAGCCATAGATATCAGATGAGCATAAGGAAAATACTTCAGTTTTAGAGGTTACCAGACTAACTCACTCTATAAATCAGCTAGGGTTTTTGGGGGTTGTTTTTCAAATCTCAGCCTTATTTTTTGTCTTGGGAGGAATTTCTAGAAGTACTAAATGCTTATTCATCTGACATATGGACCTTTGTTTGCTTGTTGTACATGTTTTAACCAATGACAGGATATTTACTACTACTACTGAAAAACAAGCACTAAATTATTGAATATTCCTGAATGGAGAGAAAAAACAAATACTAGAAAGAGTGTATACTGACAACATAGAAAATGGAATCACTGAAAAGCATCAATTATAGGAAAACATGTTTTGCAATTTTGTTGAATTTCATTGTATATTTTTAAATTGTTTTAATTTCCATTTTTAAATTAAATCATAAACACATAGATCATGTATACATTAATGCATTTATGGGGTACAATGTGCTGATTTCATATAGAATTAGGAACACATATCACACTGGCTAATATATACCTCATCTCCTTTACTTACTTATTGTGTTAAGACATTTATATTCTATACTAATAGATCCAACATGTACCCTTGCATTATGCACCATAGGTGTGATCCTACCAGTCACCCTTCCTCCATCTGACCTCCCCCCTCCCCTCCCATTTTCCCATCCTCCCACCTTCATCTTGGGCCATAGTTGTGATCTATTCTTCATATGAAAGTGTGAGTGATTGTAAATTGGTTTCATAATAGTACTGAGTACATTGGTCATTTTTTCTTCCATTCTTGAGACACTTTACTAAGTAGGATGTTCCAGCTCCATCCATGTAAATGTAAAAGAGGTAAATTCTCCATCTTTTTTAAGGCTGCATAATATTCCATGCTATACATATACCACAATTTATTAATCCGTTCATGGGTTGATGGGCACTTGGGCTTCTTCCATGACTTAGCTATTATGAATTGAGCTGCAGTGAACAATCTGGTGCAAATATCTTTATTATAAAGTGATTTTTGGTCTTTTGAATATACACCTAGTAGAGGAATTGCAGGATTAAATGGCAGGTCTACTTTTAGATCCTTGAGTATTCTCCATACTTCTTTCCAAAAGGGATGTATTAGCATGCACTCCCACCAGCAGTGCAGAAGTGTTCCCTTTTTTCCATATCCATACCAACATCTGTAGTTTTGGGATTTTGTTATGTGAGCCACTCTTACTGGAGTTAGGTGATATCTCAAAGTGGTTTTTATTTGCATTTCTTTGATGATTAAAGATGATGAGCATTTTTTCATGTGTCTGTAGGCCATGCACTTATCTTCTTCAGAGAAGCTTCTGTCCAAGTCCCTTTCCCACAATGAAATGGGATTACTTGTTCTTTTCTTATTAATAAGTTTGAGTTCTCTGTGGATTCTAGTTATCAAACCTTTGTCAGAAGCATAACCTGCAAATATACTCTCCCACTCTGAGGGCTGTCTGCTTGCTTTACTTACTGTGTTTTTGGCTGTGCAGAAGCTTTTTAGATTGATCAGATCCCAGTAATGTATTTTTGGTGTTGCTTCAATTGCCCCAGGGGGTCCTCCTCATAAAGTCTTCTCCCAGGCCAATTTCTTCAAGTGTTTCTCCTACACGCTGTCCGAGAATCTTTATAGTTTCATGTCCTGAGTTTAAATCTTTTATCCAGTGAAAGTCAATTTTTATTAATGGGGAAAAGTGTGGGTCCAATTTCAGTCTTTTACAAGTCACCAGCTGATTCTCCCAGCACCATTTGTTAAATAGGGAATCTTTCCCTCAATTTATATTTTTGATAGGCTTATCAAAGATCAAATGATGATAAGAGTCTGGGTTTATCTCTTGGTTCTCAATTCTGTTTCATACACCTACCTTTCTATTTTTGTGCCAATACCATGCTGTTTTAAAGATAAAAACTATTTTTTCTCTTTCACTGAGAATAAGCCCTAGTTAACAGAAACACTAATAGTATTTTACATAACAATTAACTCACTTGGCATTAGAAAACTTGGCATTTGTTTTTTCTTTAAACAAAAAGTTTGCTCTGCTCTCTGTAGGGAACATCAATGTTTTTACTTTAATATTTTATAATCATGCCATTTTTAAAAAAATCTCAATTTGAGTATACAGTATACCATCAAGTTCCATTCTGACATGGCTAAAAAGCCCTCTTCAACTTTTACAGTTTAACCCAATCTTACTTTCCAATCACACCATATTCCACTTCCTCATCCTTGCTAACCATGGAGATTGATTTTCTCAGCATTTCCCAAATTAGCTGTTTAACATTTATGTTTGCTCTGCTTTTTTCTTTTTTCAAGTATTCCCTTTTTTTATCCTGCCCAATTTCTGTTAATTTCTACTGTGGGCATACAGAATCAGCCACTTCTAGCTTTGTGTTCTCAGCATGCACTACGCCCCTAATGCACAGTGCCCCAGAGTGGTTTTTCACTCTGCATACACTCTAAGGGGCACTACAACTTCTGCAGAGGTGCCCCTGAAGTCTTCTCATGAACTATGTGTGGTAAGTGGATGGCCAGGGGAGGCATTTCTGCGGGCAAACTTCCTGGCTTTCCAACCACTGTTCAATATTGATGGGGCTCAGAACACAATACTCCAAAGTACAGCATTTGAGAAAACAGCAGAAGCAGGAAGGTCTCAGTGGCCTTCTCCTGTTCTTCTCCCATGAATTAGGCCATTAAGGAATTTCTAGGCTTTCCTCTGACCTTCATTCAAAAGGTGCCCTTTCTATAGCCAGGGAAAAAGAATGTCCTTGTCTCTGAAGACACAAAGAAGAATCTAAACAAATAGTCCTTCCTAAGCTCCCCCCACCAGATGATTAGCATTAGATCATACCCTTTTGTCTTTCATTTGTATTTCTGCACAACTGTGCACTCTTTGTCAAACTTAAACATAATACATAGACTTCCCTGTTCCTTTGTGTTTTCACTTCTGAAGGTTACCATTTCATGTAAAACTTATATTAAATAAATTTGTATCTTACTAATCTGTCTTTTGTTGTAGGGCCTCAGGTATGAATCTTTACAACCTTTCCTCCCTTACAATAGAGTAACTCTCCTTTACTGGGTTTTTTCTACACAGGGTTTCCACAGAAAACTATTATGTTTGAAGAAAGAATCTATGTTGGTTACAAACAAAAGTCTAAATACCACTTATGCAGAGAAAAGAGAATGAACTGTGGAGTCAGATCTTAGTTGGTAGTTAAGCATCATTGCTCATTACCGGGGTTACCTTGGTGACTCATTGAATCTCTCTGACCTTAGTTTCCCATTTGGAATATTGGATAAATAATACCTAGTAGATAGGATCATTGTTAAGATTAAATAGAATTCTGTGCACAATGTGTCTGGCCCATTAATGAATAATAATTCTTTGCTTCCCCTTTCAGAATATAACATGTATAATTTTAACAATGTGTTTATGTCCCCCATTAGAATATGCGAGCAGGGAAAGAGACATAGCACAGTGTCTGGCCCAGACTGGGAACTCAATAAATGTCTGATGCATGAATAGATAGTTCTGGATGCTTTGCAAATTGCAAACTGCATTTTAAGTCTTGACTTTCTATTTCTTTAAGTGAACAATTCTATATTCAAACCAGACATATACCTGAAAAGTTGACAACTATTTCATCTCTCTCATCCTCAACTTGTTTTGGATTCCAAAAGGCTGTACTTTCTAGAATACTATATTGATATTTCAGGTTAAAAGTATTGTTTCTTTGTATTTGTACCCATTTTCTTTAGCTATTCATTCCCTTTAGTATGATTGTTTTGCTCTTTCAAGTTCCAGGATATATTCTCCTCAGTTTTGTGATGGTTAGTTTCCAAATAAAAAGGTCTTTATCAAAAACCTGTATAGCTACTTCTGTTCTCTGCCTGAAAATTAACTGGGCTCATTGGTGACTTGCTACATTATGATATCATTAGATCCTGTAGGTACACTTTGAAAACAAACACACGAAAATTATAATCTTAATTATTGCTATGGAAAATCCATAAATGATAAATGAATGCTGGTTGGGTAATAGCTTTTTATTCAATAAAAGATGAGATATTTGATGGGAAAAGAGGGTTTTTATTTCATTTCTAGATTAAAAGTTTTCATGTGTTCACATTTAGAATTATTGTCTCAGAAGGTATAATAGTTATTGCAAATTCATATTTTTCTCTTTTGGGAACTTTTATTAACCATGAAAAGATCTCCCTGGGCAATGCTTTTGATCTTGAACAAAGCTAGTCATATGTATCTTTTATAAAATTTTTATAGTGGAATGAAGTAGTAAAAGAAAATATCATGTAACTTCTTTAAAAGTAATTATATGAACCAGAGTACCACTAACAAGTAATATTTTTACATTATTTTGCTGGATAAAGCTTAGAGAAAGGTCTGGCTTTGTCTGGAATATTAGCAAACACTACATAGAGTTCATATTTAAGTGAAGTCTTGAAGAATTAATAGCATTTGCATGATGAGAAAAGTGTTTCAGGTAGGGGGGATACCCTCCACCAATTGATGTTGGGTTTGTCTTTTATGTGACAACCTTATAATGTTGAAAACAACTATTGTGGTGACTGTTAGTCTATGCTCTTTATGGAAATGCACACATGAAGAGGGTGAAAAAGAATTGGCAATTTCTCCTTCTTTAACCTTATTTTTTCTCTTGGAACAAATTACAGGCTTGGCAAGTTCCAGCTTACTACTAGAGTGTTTCTCCCATGTTAGGTACTGCCACTTGCAATAGAGTATCTTTGCTCTGCAACTTTCTTTTCCTGCATTGTATATAAAAAAATTCTAAAAACTGAAACATACACACCAAACATTCTGAAAATTGCCTTAGAGGGGACACTTGATCTTGCCTGAAGCCAAATCTTCAGTCCTTTCTATGACCTACAACTTGTTATCTTGAGAGTGGATACCCAGGAAAAGAAAGGTCTAAAAGAATAAAGAGCTTCTCATGGGAGCCCAAGGACACTCTTGCAAAGTCCTCCCCTTTGTGACTCAGCTCTTAGGAATTTATAGAAACATAACTTCCTGGGACCTTGAAACTAACCCTTGCTTCTGCTTTTGTAAATGTTCCACACCCGCCTTCTCCGGCTTGATTCAAACTGACCAGTGAGAAAGGTATCCATGGACAAGGAACCCTTGGCTGGAGACAAAAGGGAAAGGACAGAGCCAGTTGGGAGGGAGGTTGGCCGCTTATGGATTCCAGTCTACCATGACTACAACAGCTGAAATATAGCCCTTCCTCTTCTAAACATGGGTGTTTGAGTATTTCTTTCTCTCCACTGAGCCTCATTTTCCTGCAACAATCTTGCCTCCATTCATTCCATATGTCTTTATCTTAGCCTCCAACTAATATAAAGATCTTGGGGGCAGAATATATCTTATAACTTTTGTTCTTCTGTAACATTCCTTAGTGATGGAATCTGGGTAGAGCTTCATAAATACCTATGCTTCTTTAATTTGGGCACTGTGGGGATAAAAGAAACTGCTGAAAAATATAAGTCTGGTCAAACAATGTTATAATTGTGGAAGTGGATATGTGTAAGATATTTCTCATTGGCCCTCCACACCTACTCTCTATCCTTCAGTCTCCATTGACTGACTTTTATGGACAGTATAATTCACTTCCTTGATTCCTGCTTCCATTTGGGTATTGCCAATAGGAGGCATTGGTGGGAAATCAGAGGGGCAGCATGGTGAGCTTAGGGTAGTTATTCACACAGCTCCCTTTCTGCAGGGTCTCCCTGCATCCACAGGCTCTTCAAGCATCCTTCTCATATACATACAAATACAACCCTTTTCAGATTCCAGTAATTGCTCAGTCCTCTTGTTCCTTCAGATCTAGAGATGAGAATGACTCCCACTTGTTTAGCTTAACCCAGCCCATCTCTTTCTAATAGTACCTCCATTAAACTCTCTCCTGACTCATCTAGATCCTGTTGGGATTCTGGGTGACACTTGTGGTGCCCATAACTTTCTGGTTACCCTATAGAAAACAATTTGCATTAGTTTTTGTCATTATAGAGCAAAAAATACTCTAATTTAAAGTAAATGTTTACAGACATATAACCTTCTGAAATTGATGACTGAGGTGACTACATAGAATTTTAAATTATGACCTTCAGTGATTTGTGGATCAAACCCAACTTCTTACTCAGCATTACCCTTTTATACACTTGTTCATGTAACAAAGGTGTTTCCTGCCCAACTATTTAATGACCTGTTATTAACCAGCCCCATTTATTCTAATACATTGTTTTAGGTGCTTAGTTGACTCAGTCCTCCTATGCAAGATTAAACTTGCTAAGGAACCCCTATGACTATTAAAGTCTTTATGTAAATGAGAGTGTGAATTAAATATTTGTGTGAATAACAAATGATAGTCTGATTCTACATTTTTTCAACAGTGAAAGAATAATTAAAAAGATCATAATAGTATTAGAAATTACAGAAATATATACTCTCTAGGCCACGCTTGTTTTATGGAAGAATAAGATAATCTTAAAATATTACTGTTATTACGATTTTTTTTAAAGAAAATTATCTTTCAGTTAAGGGTATTCAATCATCAGATATTTTATGTCAAGATATATAATTTTGACCCTCATGCTTCTGCTAATAGGAGAAATGGGTAATTGAAGGCAATGTTAATTTGGTAATAAACTTAAGGTTCCCTTTTAAGGTTGTTCTCTAATTATTACAAGGAAATGTATAGGTTTTGAGATATACCGAAAAAAAATTTCTATAAAATATTTTTTCTTCACTTTTCTGTTAGAGTCAATTTATACTTGGGATAAGAAGGAAATCTATCACCTTTGGTGAAAACTATCATAATAGGAGCTCTAGAAACATAAGGTAAATGAATGAATGAGTGAGAATTTTCAATGTTGCTTTAGAAATGGCCTAACAGTGTCTGAACAATAACATAAAATTCACACATCCATCTGTTATATCAAAGTACATTTGAATGTCTTCTCTGTTTTAGGCACTGAACTAGGTGCTAAGGATACCTCTGGATAAAAGCCAATGCCATGGCAATATCATCTTTAATTAGGGATAATGTTCAAATATTTAACAACTCACGCATCAATGTCCCATGTAATTGAAAGAGAAGCCAGCTGCAAACAATGGATTCAGCTGGACCAGGGCTTCCTAGCTGAGTGTCTCCAATGCTTTGTTTCATCACTTGTAACCTCTGAGCCATTTACTGGGGATTTTCATTTGCTCCTCAGTTGAGAGTAGGATAGCTGATGCTCCTTTCTTTGTCTGTGTGTCTTCTGTTCCTGTGATTCTGAGCTGTGCCAGGCTCTTTCACTAGGTGTTGGTCTGAATTTTGTGTCTTTGGCTTCACTAATGTCTGGATATCAACTTGATTTTCTTATCACGTATCTATGTCTGGGCTTTTGACTACATTGTAATAAATTTTCTACTTCTAAAATCTCAATTCCCATCTCCCTCCTCTAACCATCACATGGTACTTTTTATTGTGGTGTGTGTTACCCTAAATTATTTAAGTAAAGATCTTATCACTCCTTCTAGATTGTAAGCTCTTTGATAACAGAGAGCTACTCTTATAGAACTGGAGATACATACATATACATAGACACACACCCTGCCCCCCAGTAGCCTTCAAAAGAAAGAAAATTATTATTACTTTGTTACTTTATTAGCTATGACAGTGATGTTGTAATTCTGATTTCAAAAATTCTTTATCTAATAAATATATATGTGGAAACATTTATAAGATGAAACAAAAACAAATCAAATAAAAACAATAAAATATTGGTAATTATTAAAGCTAGGTAATGGGTACATTGGGGTCACTAAAATTTTTTCTTTACTTTTATGTGTTTAAAATTTTGTTGATTTTTTTTAATCAACACAAATATTTATTTTTTGATTTAAAAGATATAATGGAAAATTACGGGGAGAATATTCATTATAGCAGGTATCTATCTGTAATAAATATATATATATATATATATATATATATGTCATATAGTTCATTAGCAGGTTTATTTTTTAAATGAAAGGTAAGAAGGAAATTGGTTTGAAATATACAAATTAATTTATCTAAAAATATAGATAAGATAAATTTGCATTTTTCCAGTCTTAGGGCCTCTTCATTTTTTTTTTTTTTTTTTTTTGAGACAGAGCCTCAAGCTGTCCCCCTGGGTAGAGTGCCGTGGCATTATAGCTCACAGCAACCTCCAACTCCTGGGCTCAAGCGAGTCTCTTGCCTCTGCCTCCCAAGTAGCTGGGACCACAG